>SNQJ01S0287653.1:2987-13889 GCA_010110895.2 Picea sitchensis | reverse complement strand
AATGAAGAAAAATTGTCAGATGGATATTGGAGGGAAGTTGTAAGCACAACTGTATACATATTGAATAGAGGTCAGCTCAGGGTTAATAGTGATAAAAATCCTTATGAACTATGGTTTGGAAGAGCTCCATCAGTGAAATACTTCAAAATCTTTGGAAGTAAATGCTACATCAAAAGACTAGATGAGAGTCTTAGAAAATTTTATGCCAGATCTGATGAAGGTATTTTTCTTGGATATGCTTCAAACAAGAAGGCATACAAATGCTAAAATATTATATCACATAATATTGTTGAAAGTGCAGATGTCAAGGTGGATGATCTAAAAACGATAAGGATCAAAAATCAAGAGACCATATCTAAAAATAAAGATGAAGATGATAATGATACATTCAACACACAACTAGAAGAAGTATAAGAGAATGAAAAAGAAAGGGAAGAAGATGATATGGATACTAGTGAAAGTGAATAATATAGTGAATATGGAGAAATAAGAGAAGAATTTCCAAGAAGAGATACAAATACACCCTCAATAATTATTCAGAAAAATCATCCCGGAGAACTGATTATTGGAGATATGAATGATGGAGTGAAAACAAGAAGACAACTATTGTATCAAACATAATTAGAATTGTTGTCACATATTGAGCCAATTTCAATCAAAGAGGCATGTAAAGACGAAAACTGGGTTAAAGCTATCAATGAAGAATTGGATCAAATTGAAAAAAAATCAAACTTGGGAACTAGTTCCTAGACCAAAAGATAAAAATGTCATTGGAACTAAATGGGTATATTAAAATAAAATGAATGAAGATGGGAAAGTAATCAGGAACAAAGCCATATTAGTATGAAAATTTTATGCTCAGGTTGAAGAAATAGACTATGAAGAAACATTTTCACCTATGTCCATATTAGAGGCAATTAGGATGTTCTTAGCTTTCTCCAGCTACAGAAAATTTAAAGTGTACAAAATGGATGTCAAATCAGAATTTCTCAATGGAAATTTAGAAGAGGAAGTCTACATTGAGAAACCAGAGGTGTTCCAACTAACAAATAAAAGATACTATGTTTGTAAATTAAAGAAGGCACTCTATGGATTAAAACAAGAACCCAGAGCATGGTATACAAGGCCTTAAAAGGGGATCAGTAGACAACAATCCTTATTGCAAAATTGATGGTAATAACTTGATCATTGTGGAAGTGTATGTTGATGATATCATATTTGGTAGTAATAATATAAAAATGAGTAAGGACTTTGCTAAGATGATGCAACAAGAATTTGAAATGTCTATTCTTGGTGAACTAAATTTCTTCCTTGGATTACAAATAATACATTCTAAAAAGGGAGTCTTTATCCATCAATCTAAATATGTTAATGATATGCTTAAGAGATTCCAGTTAGAGGATTGCAAACCTGTTAGTACACCTATGACGGTTGGATGAAAACTAAGCAAGGATGATGAGTCCAAAGATGTAGATCCAAAACAATACAGATCAATGATTGGGAGTTTTCTCTATGTAACAACTTCCATACTAGATGTCAAGCAAGTTGTTGGGATGGTGGCTAGATTCCAAGCAAAACCAAAGGAGAGTCATGTTCAATCTGTAAAAATAATCTTTAGATATTTGAAAGGAACCATAGATATTGGTTTGTGGTATCCTAGCAAGGATTCATTCACATTAAAAGCCTATCCAGATGTCGATTGGGAAGGAAGTGTAGATGACAGAAAAAGTACGAGTGGAGGAGCATTATTTTTGGGAGAATCACTGGTTGCTTGGTTAAGAAAGAAACAGTCCTCAATTTCTCTGTCTAGCACTGAAGTTGAGTATATTGCAGCAACAGAATGTTGCACATAAGTGGAATGGATGAAACAAACTCTACAAGACATCAAAATAGTATTTGAAGAACCCACAATTATCCACTGTGACAATACAAGTGTGATAAGTCTCTCTAAGAACCTAGTCCAACACTCAAAATCGAAACACATTCCCATAAAATGACACTATCTAAAAGATCAGGCTAAAAACAAGAACATTAAAATGAAATATGTTCCAACACAAGAATAGGTGGCAGATATTTTTACAAAACCCTTAAACAAAGATATATTTGAATATCTCAGGAAACAATTGGGAGTAATACTTCTTCCTAACTAAAATATCTCAAGAAAATGATGCATCAATTGGAACCTATTGAGGGGGAGATAGAAATCAACAACAAAAGGTGTCACTCAGTTATGACAAAAAAACATTAATTGCAGGAGGAGTTACCAGTGGTTAGAGAAGTGTTTATACAGAGAGATGATTGGAGAAGAAACCCTTTGCCATTGATGTCAAAGGGGGAGATAAACTTCATAAAAGGAAAGCTTCATAAGTGGAAAGCATCATCACAGGGGGATTTTTGAATATGAAGTTAGTGTGTTGCCCTCAATGACAAAGGGGGATATTGTTATAAATATTGTCATTGATGTCAACAATCGAAGTGATGATGACAAAACAGTGTGCAGATATCGAACGAAGTGAAAATGTCATACAGTGTGCACGATATCGATAGCACAAGCTCAAGAGGAGGAGCGAATAGTATCAAAGATCAAAGATCAGAAGAAGGAATTCGTGATTATTGTTGATCATGATAGGATCAACAATATTCCTATGAATAAATATCAAGAGGGATAGAAGCTTGAAAGAGCTCAGAGGAAAGACAAGACTTGAGTTAATCTCATAAGGGTTTGCATCGAGTTCAGAGCAAGGAGCCATCAATAATCTCAATGGATGATAGAGATCACTCGAGAGGACTGGAACTAATTGTTGTAGGCCATTTGATCCAGAATAATTGTAAGGAGGATAAGCGTCGACGTCCATTCCTTTCATGGGAAGTAAATCATGATAACAATCATGGCCGTTGGATCCATAGGACACATGGAAAATGATCAGAGCACGATGGGTTGTTGAGAAAGTGGTTTCAAGAAAATTGTCTTTCACTCTGATACACTTTTAAGAGCACCACGCATCCACTATTAAAACCATAATGGTTTTCCCCGTTTCGTCCTCGCAAAATTAAGTTCCATGCTAGTCCACTGCCCAATATGTGCCTCAATCGTCAATTTGGGTTGATCTGACAAGTAAAGCACATGAATGTTTGGCAAGTGGTCATAGCCCATGGTCACGTCGTCGAGAGTTGGAGGGAGGAGATAGTGCAGCCAAGATCTATTTCGACGATCGCAACATGGAGAGTCGAGACCCTTCATCACAGGAGTTCCGAAGTTTCGAATCAGGAAGCGCTTTGTGGATAAGCGCCTGGTCACCACCAATGGTCAAGAGAAGGGAAGAAGCCAGTCTAGCTAAGCTCCTTTTTCAGAGTTTCAGCGATCATAACATGGAGTGTCGAGACCCTTCATCACAAGAATGTCGAAATGTGAAATCGTGATAAGATAAGTATCGTTGATTTAGAGGACATAACAAGAATCGTTGGATCAGGGCTATGGGTCAATGAACCACATTAGCAAGGATATGTGGCACAGTAAGACACTGACAAGTGTCAATTTGATACATCATTTCAGAGATGTAATGTGATTCATTCGATCGTTTCGACGAAATCATAATCGGGATTTTTGAACTGTTGGAGGTCATGAAGACTCAATGGGAAAAACGTTGAAATCCAGACAGTCGTCCATCTCAGGTGAAGATCGAATCACAAACGTTGAAGTTGATAAACATGATTAAGTCGTGGTCATTAAATTAAATAATAAAATAAGTAATATGAGTCGTCCGATCATTTTGGGGATATCGTATTCGAGAGTGTTTTGGTATGCTGGAAGAAATAAAGTCCTGAAGGACAAATAACCGGAAACCCCATAAATTGCTCATCTCAGCGAGTAATTAAATCTTGACCGTTGATTTGAAGGAAGTGCCTTCGTAGAATTCAATTCCTGTGAAAATAATAGAGTTTCAAGATCGAGTTTAAAGATGAAATTGATCCATTTCTATGATCAATTTATGAAGAGTCTTCACGCTAAAAATAAATAAACAGTAGTTAATGATTATGGTGAATTTAATTGAAAAGGTGTGATGGTCCAAACACAAGGATGTGATGTTTTTAAATCTCACACCAGTTTGAAGATTATATAAACCAGAAAAAGTGGGAGAAGAAAGTGTCTCTGCAGTCTAAGTCAGAAGATCAATAGTTGAAGCAAAGTCCAGGAAGAAATACAAATACCTATGTATTAAGGGTGGTTGGGTGGTGCAAGGGCAGGTTGGTGCCTGCAAAGGGATTTGATTCTTCCTTGTTAGTTGTAGTTGACTAAACAGGGGGTTGTAGCCTCCTACTAGTTGGTGTTGGTAAACCAGGGTGTGGGTGCATCCTGATCGGTTGGTGCTGATCAAAAAAGGGAAGTACATATTCCTTCTATGTAACATGTGAAAAAAATTTTGCAGTTAATAGAAAAGCGTTTGTGGTTTTCCCATTTGGGTTCCATGATAAAATACTGTGTTAAATTGTTTTTTTCATTAATAAGTGGAAAATTGATATAATTGTTGTGTCATTGTTTCACCCCCCCCTCTCAGTGACAGGATCTGATCCTTCATGCTTTTCCATCTGTCAATTGTCTCTATGATGAGTATTCATCCTACTCATATTTACCTCGAGACTCTTCAGTTCCTCTGGAAATCCCCCTAAATCTCTTCTAATTCTCTAGCAATTATGCTCAGTGTGTTCATCATCAGTGGGCGTTATCCTGAGATTCCTTGGCTTCTCTCTCAGTTGAAACTCTTTGTCTTCTCTGTCAGTTATAGCCAGTCGTCTTTGGATTCTTTGGCTTATAATCCCCTTCCTTCACATGAACATTAGAGGTGACCCAATCGCCTATTTAAAAGGAGCTTCCTAATCTCGGTCTAGTGAGCGCTAGCTCTTTTTCACGATATGAACTTGGGCTATGAACTTCACATGACCACGCCATTGCAGGCGCGTCCATAGGTGATTTGAGGGCAACCCACTTTTCACCCCGCAATTCACTACGAGCCTCCACACGTCCTTTCTCCAAAACCCTAGTTTCGATTGTGGCCCACTCATGAAAAATTAAGACCCGGGTATGTTCTGGCCCCACAATACGATGGGACCGTCGATCTTACGATCTTGACAGTGATCCTGAAACAGATAGATCAGATCAGACGGTTTATTTCACAGAGACAAATCAATGGTCAGATTTGATCCTTACACTCATCCTTTCATTGTTCAATCTGATGACTAGGACTTAGTCAAACATTAAGATGGATAGATGTCGGAACTTCCCCCTTCGGAACTTCAGAATTTCAACTTTTCAAACTTACACTATCCTTCCATTGTACTATAATCAATAGTTGAGAATACACCTGAAGTGATCTTTCAGATCGGACGACTCATGTTCTTGCTGACGTGGTCTACCACATGTCCTTGCTGATGTGGGTGAGACGTGTAGGCAGTGTAGTGGAATGTGGAGGCAAAGTGTGGTAGTGGAGTGCGACATGCAGTAGGTAGTGGAGTGTGATGTCAGAGCGCAAAGGTGGTATGTATGAGTGGTTTGGTGGTTTACTTAGAGGGGGGTTCAAGCGGTAAGTGGTAATGAGCGAGGGGGGTCTGAGTTAACAGAAAGGTGACACATATGAGGGTCCCACAAGGAAAATACCACCAACTCAGACCGCCCCCCACGGTTAAAGGAAAAAATCTTGGGGGGGTCTGATATGCCCTGTCGACCATAGATCGGATTCATCAATTCTCGGTCGTTGAGCATAGCGCACCCTTTAACCAATTTATCATTTCCTTCCACTTTAGAATGATCTGATAGATGTGATCTTCTTCGAATGATCCGACGATTGAAAATGTATTTTGGCTCTCTCGGTCTTCGAACTTCGGAGATTTCAAATATCAAACTAATGTCTTGAAGTGATATTTTTTTTCGGAGAGTAACCTCCCCACCTATTGATACTCGAAACGAATGATGTTCGTTGGATTATGATATTAGATCAACAACTCGATATGTATGCAATGCATCTCTTCTAGCTTATCCTGTCCTTCCACTTTGAATGATACAACGACTGATGGAAATTTGTGTTTGATCCGACGGTTGACGGGTATTCCGTTAATCAAATTCTCAACTCTTTAGCCTTGTTTAACTTACCCTTCAATTAATTCAATACGACGATCGAAGGATATTGGGGTGATCATGATCTCAGATCTCATCCCTTGCTTATCTTGTCCTNATCTCATGGTCATCACATTTTCTCCAGATCCGATGGTCCACATTCATTTTGGATTTCGGGCTTTGAGTAATTCAACTTTCAAGTTGCCAATTCTTTCGAAGTGAGATTACCTGAACGGTAACCTCCTCGCAAATCCACTAGATCTAACAATTGCTGGTTTTTTGGATCGGTGATCCAATGGCCACTATCACTCTTCCTCCTAAGCTTCTAATCTCTCTGAATTAGAATATTTTCTAAGTGTTCACAGGTCTTGACCTTTTCTCCTCCTGCAAGTTCGTCTCTTGGATCTCGTTTGAAATTCTGGAAACTGCTTCTCTTCTAAATTTTCTTGTTTCTGCATATTGTTCGCTTCTCCTCCCAAGCTTATGATTTTCATGTAAAACATCAACATTGTTGTTCTTTCCATCAATGAAAAGCACATGGTTTCCTGTAAAATATGCCAACAATCGCCCCCTTTGGAATTGATGGAAACCCTAAAAGGATGTTGCTTGGACCTCCAACTGTAGCATCTGAACCACTCATTTTCTCCCCCTTTGACATCAATGTCAAAGAAAACATGCTCCCCCTGAGATGTTGCAGTACTTTGCGGAGGTATAAAATATTAAACCAACACATACTCCCCCTGACAGGATGGACTCTCTTAGGTCGATAATGGGGTCACGCCTAACTTCTAGCGCAGATACTCAAACTGAGCTTTTGCAAGAGGTTTAGTGAAGATATCAGAAATATGATCTTTGGATGGAATATAATGCAAAGAAACAACATTTTTGGTCACATGTTCCTTCAAGAAGTGATACTTGATGGGTATGCTTGGTCTTGGAGTGAAATATAGGATTCTTTGACACACCAATTTCACTAGTATTATCACAATGAATTGGGATCGGTGCAATATATTTTACCTCCAAGTCTGCAAGTGTCTGAATCATCCATAATACTTGGGTAAAACAAGTGGCAATTGCAATGTACTCATATTCTGTAGTCGATAAGGAAATGGAACCTTGCTTCTTGCTCAACCATGCTACAAGAGAATCTCCTAATAAGAATGCACCTCCACTCGTGCTCTTCCTTTCATCCATGCAGTTAGCCCAATCAACATCTGAATGGACTGATAATTGGAAATTTTGATTCCTAGGATACCATAGGCCATAGTTCATTATTCCTTTCAAATATTTGAATATTCTTTTGACGACTATCAAATGACTCTATTTAGGTGTAGATTGATACCTTCCTACCATTCCAACATCATGCATTATGTCTGGACAAGATTCTGTGATGTACAAAAGGTTTCCTATCATATACATATATGAAATTTGATCAATATTAGGTGAGTCATCATCCTTTCTTAGCTTGCATCCAATGACCGTAAGTGTGCTCACAGGTGTAGAATCTTCCATTTTAAACCTTTTCAATATTTCTCTTAGATATTTCTCCTGAGAAAGAAATAGTCTTTCATACCTCTGAGTAATTTGTAGAACAAGAAAAAATGGTAGTTCCCCTATCATAGGCATTTCAAATTCAGACTGCATGGAAGAAGCAAACCATTTTATCAGTGAAGGATTATTACTTCCGAAGATGATGTCATCTACATATACCAATACAATGAGAAAATCATTACCCTTTGTTTTGATATATAGATTGTTGTCAATTGTTCCTCTCTTGAACCCTTTGTCTTCAATATACTTATCCAGTCTATAGTACCAGGCATGAGGAGCTTGTTTCAACCCATATAAGGCTTTCTTCAGCTTGCAAACAAATTTAAGGTTATATGACAGTTGGAAACCTTATGGTTGTTCCATATAGACTTCTTTGTTAGATCTCCATTTAGAAAATATGACTTGACATACATTTGATAGACTTTAAACTTCTTATGACAAGCATAGGTAAGAAACATTCTAATAGCTTCCAATCTTGCTCCGAGCACAAATTTTTCATCAAAATCTAGTCCTTCTATTTGAGCATATCCTTTACAGACCAATCTAGCTTTATTCCTAACTATTTGTCCTTGTTCATTCATTTTATTTTTAAACACCCATTTGGAGCCAATTACATTTGTATATACCGGTCTAGGAACAAGCTCCCAAGTATTGTTCTTCTCAATCTGATCCAGTTCTTCATTCATTGATTTTAACCAATTTACATCTTCACTAGCTTCATTGAAGTTCTTGGGTTCCACCATGGATATAAAGGATATATGTGATTTCTTGGTGTCTTTGATTATCCTTCTCTTGGTTTGTACACCTTTGTCTTTCTCACCAATTATCTTACTTGCAGGATGATTCTTTTGAGTAATTATGGAGGAAGGATTTGATGTTGTCCGTTGATTTGAGTCTGCCTGAGTGTTTGTATCTTCATCTGACTCAGAGTCTTCTTTTTCTGATCCTTGGACCTATTCATATTCATCTTCAACTATCTCCTTTGTGGTTGATTCAATATTTCTCACCTCTCTTATTGGGATTCCTTCATCAACTTGTATGTCAATATAATCAACCAATTTATGCAACCTCTTATTATAGCATATGTATCCTTTTTTGTTTGTAGCATACCTTAATAAGATGCCTTCATCATCCCTGTCATCATACTTTCCATGGATGATTTTAGGGGCTAAATTTCTCTCATGGGCTATTTTTCCATGGTTTTTCCAAAAACGAGATTCGCTATTTTAAAAATGATTCGCCCAAATTCTATAGGATAAAATTATTTTACCTTAAAAATAGCCAAAATTTTATAAAAACTATATAAAATACTTATAAATTTGAATATTTTTAAAAAAATATCGCCAAACATTTATAGTTGACATATGAAGGATTAGTAATATTCGCCAAGGTTTCTACATTTTAAAATAAATTTCCGTCCTTAAAATCATCCCTGATACTTTCCAAGGTTTTCATTATTATTCTTTATGTGGCACTTACTCCCAAAGACTTTGAAGTGTTTGATTGAAGAAGGTCTTTCATACCGTAGTTCATAAGGTGTCTTGTCATTGTGTGGTCTGAGGTGAGCTTTGTTAAGAATATGGATTGTTGTGTGTATTTATTCTACCTAGTAGGTTTGACCAATGTTCTTCTCATTCATCATTAACCTGGACATTAGCTGAACTGTTCTGTTTTGCCTCTCAACTACTCCATTTTGTTGTGGATTTCCTGGGATTGTGTATTCTCTTTTGATCCCATGTTTATCACAAAATTACTTGAAATCACTTGACATAAATTCTCCTCCTCTGTCTGATCTTACAACCTTTAATCTGTTGTATGTTTGATTCTCAGTTAAAGCCTTAAATAATTTAAATTTCTCAAATGCTTCATCTTTTTCTTTGAGAAAAGAAACCCAAGTGAGTCTAGAGTAATCATCAATGATCAGCATGAAGTGTTTTTCCTTCCATGTGCCTTCCTGTCTTGATGGTCCACATAAATCCATATGAACTAAGTGGAGTGGTTTCTCTGTTGAAGTAGAGCTCTTGGATTTAAACTATGTCCTAGTTAGCTTTCCTACTTGACAGGGTTTACACATAGAATCTTGTGGCTTTGATATTCTTGGAAGATCTTTTACTGCCTCAAGATTTTTGAGCTTGAATAAGTGGTCAAAGTTTAGATGTCCAAGTCTCCTATGCCATAACCAGATTTCATCATGTTTGCTTAGATGACACTCTTCTCTATCTTTTTTCAGCACATATACATTATTATCTGTCCTTATGCCTTTAGCCACCACTTGTCCTGATTTTAAATACTTTATATTACAATATTTGGAAGTGAACACCACTTCACATGCTCTTTAACACATTTGACTTACACTAAGTAAATTATGTTTCAACCCATCTACAAGCAGAACATCCTGGGATTTTCCTTTACCATTACTCAAACTCATCATCCCTTTACCCTTGATTTTACCTAGTTCATCATTTCCAAATGTCACATTTCTTGTTTTGCTTTTACTAATAGACAGAAACTGATCCGTGTCTCCAGTCATGTGCTTGGAACATCCACTGTCTATATACCAAGGGTCTTTTTTTGTGTGTGCTAAAAGTACTAGACTACATTTTTCACTATCTTTATTTTTCCAAGTGCTGACATTTATGGCTAAGGGTTTTATCCTTGTATCTGCTTTGTAATTTTTCGGATGGAAGTTTGCATCTTTGTGCCCAAACTTATGACATTTATAACATTCGAGATCATTGTTCAATAGGTCAAAGTTATTGGTGAAACTTTTTCTACTCATTGGTTGTTTAGTTCTATGTTGCAAATATTTCTTATTTCTTAATCTCCTCAATTGCATGTCTCTAAACTTAATTTGACAATATGAAATCTTATGACCAAAATTAGAGTAGTAAGAACAGTAACCATGGAAGAAATTTTGGTACCTGAAGGATGGCCTTGTTCTTGGAATTTGTTTCTCCATCTTCTAATATATGTTTTTTTTATCAGGAATCATCTTGTCTTTATTTGGTGGCGGAGTAATCACATGGTCTAATTGTCTGTTGACTTGGAACTTGATCATATTTACTGGATATTTGATTTTTGGTTGTTTGTTGCTTGAACCACTTACATAGCCTAAACCAGTCTTCAACAAAGGAGATATTTATTTGCTCAAAATGTCATTTAGTTCTACTAAGGCTTTAATGCTTGGAAGATTTTTTAGATATAATGCTTTAAACTTCTCCATCTCTTTCCTAGTTTTTACT
>SNQJ01S0287652.1:0-10902 GCA_010110895.2 Picea sitchensis | reverse complement strand
TTTCATCTTACTTATATTAGACTTTGTCCTGTTAACTAAAGTGTCTATTGGCACAATAGGGCCGACCTCACTTAGACATATTTATTTATTTATTATTATAATAATTAATATTAATATTAATATTTATTATTATAATAATTAATATTAATATTAATATTAATTATCTTTTGCAGTTTATCTTTAGACACAATAAGATAGGGCCAACCTGTACCCTTTACACAATAACTAGGGTTACAGGTAGGTCTGACTCTTGAACAATATATAGCAAAGGATCTGATACACCCACTAGTGCTCATCTACTAGGGGCTACATCCATAGGGATGTCATAGACCTGAGTCACTGCATTACACAGATGAACTAGGTCCTCACACGTGCACTTATGCTCAGCCATAGTCATGTCTGCTCTACAAATCTGCTTTCCCACTGCTACCGACAGGAGGATCATCTGGAGTCTTCACATCAACTCTGCTGCTATTCAGAGGAGGCCATCACATCATCTTCGTTCTTATTCTCATGATGATGTGCCCAACGTTTTTCAGCATTTCTCTAACTCAACAGATCGCTCTTACATCGAATAATCATCTGGAGTTCTTCTCTCTCACGTCATGGAGGAGGCCATATACATTCCTAGCCCCTGTCCCAGGCTGGAACCACGAAACCTTTATTAGGGGCTTTCTCTCAGGTTTGTAAGCTGAAAGTAAGACTTCACATAACTGCTATATTCCACATCTCACAGGTTTGTAGGCTGGAGGATGTCTCCTATAGCTGCAATCATTAACACATACAACCCCCTCCAAGTCCATTGTAATTGTTTGAAATAATTTTAGGTGCAAAGGATACTAGGAGTAGTAAAAGGGTTTACACCCTCCTAGGTTTGCCTTGTTGGTTAGGGTTTGCCTTGGGGAGTAAAAGGGATTACAACCCCAAGGAAGTAACTCATCCAACTTGTTTGATCAAGAGACTCCATTTACCCAATAGAAAGACACTAATTTTCATGCATTGGAGAAATAAATTATTGCATTGGTAATCGTAAAAAGTTGAGATATTGAGATCGTCTAAGTTGGAATATTTTCTTTGTGTTCTAAGCTTGCTAAGGCCACAAAGGCGTTTTTCTCCAAGTAGTTCTTGCTTCTGTTACAACTTTGATCTACAACCATTAGGGCTGCAATAAACCCTAAACAATTTTCTAAACAACTCTATTTTCAACCGTCAAAAGTTGCTAGTATTTTTCCCCTACAATCTACTAAACCTAGCGCACTTTTTGGGTGGATTACTTGCAATTTTTGGTGGCTGATTTTTCTGCAGTAACAACTTGTTTGCTACAGCCATAAGGCTGATAAAGTATCTCTGTGACACTTGTTTATAACAACCTTACTTTTATGCTAAAGTCTTTCTCTTTCAATCTTGAGTTGTACTACTGTTTAGATAGCCTATCTCTCGCATCATTTGGTAGACTTTTAGCATTTGTTCAATAGCTCTAACAACTATTTAATTGCTGATATATATCTTTGTTTACTGCTGCAATTAGGGACAACAAGCTTAACTTGCTTGTCCACTTAACATATTATGTGCATACTTGGCTTTTCTTGTGTCTCAGGCAGGTACAAACAATCTCCACAGGTACCCAAAGACTTGGCAACCCTAAACCATTTCCGAGACGTTCCATCAAAGCCATTTTCCACATAGCAACTTGACCTATAGGGGAATTCATCTCATCATCTCACTTTCTGTCTGATTTTCCCCCGAGGTCACAGGGATTCCCCCCTTGAGGTGTTTACTTCATCTCTAAAGTGACAAGAATACCCATCTAAGGTGACAGTGGGTAGGTGTTCTCTTAGTTGTCGCCATATTGTGGCTTGGTTTGGGCTTTGCCACAACCTACAACTTGTGCGATAACATTTTGGCGTCGTTGCCAGGGAGGATTTTGAGTCCTCTTCCGAACCCTAACGATACTTTGGCAAGCTATCCCAAAGCATTTCCCTAGCTTTCCTAGCGATTCCACTTGAAGGACGTTCCCCTTCCACCCTTGATGAGCTCTTCTTGAAGTTCATTTGGCGACTCCACCTTCCAAGAATCCACCTTTCCCTGATTACCCTTTCCATCCTTTGATGAGCCTTGATCTTATCTGGTGACTCCATTGAGATATTACCCTAAGTAATGGAACCATGGCTTCATGGGACTTACCATGGGCATTCCATAAGGTATACCCTTCTCTTGATGTTCAGAATATCCCCGGACATCCAAATCATTGCTCTACAGAGTGAAGGGCAAATTGTCCTAGATTTAATGGTGATCTAGCTCTAGCAGTCACCCATGTCGTGAATTATATAAAGTATGCTTAAAGTTTAAATGTGCTACATGAAGATGTGCTGATGAAAATTTTTGTATCTTCACTGGAATCAAGTCAAAGGAGTTGGCTTGCACACTCATGTAATTCAAGAAGTATCCCATCTTCAACAAAGCTCATTGAAGAATTTCTCAGGCATTATCGGCCAGCTACCTAGAATTTGCAAGATACTTTCCAAGAGCTCAAAGACGTTCTTTGCAGAGAAGGTTTGCCTATAGACAAAGATGAAGAAAAGCTTGAAGAAGATCCCGATAAAGTTTCTCATGTTGAAGATCCGGACGAGACATTTAATGAGGTGCTTATATCTGCCATTCCACTTGATAAAGACATCCAAACCTTTGTTCCTCCTGAACATCAAGAAGAGAACATGATGAGTTGTGATCCTTTTGAAGGTCTTAATGATACTTTATTTCGTGACTTTGGAAGAGAAGAAATATTAGAGGAGCCCTTGGATGCGAAAAATCCTTTTGAAAGGAGGCAAATAAAGCACTCTGTATTAAGAATCAAGCCCCTTGCAATGAAGAGGCAATGGAGGGGTATAAAAAGAAAGAAGAATTCTGACGAATCACAACATGTTGAGACATTGTTATCTTTGCTCCCGCTTGATGAAGGTGAGGTTGTCCAACCTTTCTTTCCTCCTGTGCATGAAGTTGAAGGAGCAACTAGTCTCAATGATCCAGTTGAAGCTACCCTAGCCTCTGTCCTTCCTGCACACGAAGACAAAGAGATGGTCACTTTTAGTCAACACTGATGGTCATATGAAAGAAACCTTGGATACGGTTGATGAGCACATAAAAACTTTCATACAGATCGAGAGACGCACATGGGATTTTGGCCGTTTCATTTTTTATAGAGACCCCATTTACGACATTGAGGGTAGCTCTCAAGCAAAGGGGGTTGAGTTGTGTAATATCCCAGATCCGACTAGTCTAGGAAATGCCACTAATCTGCTATGTTTGCTGTCTAATCTGATACACTAGGGGAATCTAAATGCATTTAAGTTGCAGGTTTTAACATGCTTGGTGGTTTTCACATGTGTGTGTAGATAAATAAGTGTTTATAGCATATGAATAAGAATACAAATAGTAAATGACAGAATAGACTGCAAATCCTATATTATGATATTTCTGCGGATTACAATGTCGTATGTGGCTGAATAAAATAAATCTCTTGGCTAGATCAGAGACACAAGGATCTTAGCCAGAATACAATAAGAAAACTAAAACAATGATACTCGGTAATAGAATAATGTTGTTGGATCAATGGATGAGCTATAAGATCTGTTGCAAGCTACGACAACTCATACGACAACTGCTGCAAGTCTAGAAAGTTCTCTCTGGTGGCTAAACTCCTCGGATCTGCCTGGAAATTGTCTCAAACAATGCGCCTTGATCTCTTGCACAGTCTCGGTCGCTAACCAACTGAAGATCGACCCTCTGGTGATCTGTACGGATCCCGGATGGATACCACTGGGGAAATGCACCCCAACTGCTGTTGGAAACTGCACCCTAGTGATTCCTCCATCGGAATCAAATGATAAGGGTCTCAAACTAAGTGCCCTAGGCTCCTCTGAAATTAGTCGGAAGGATTTCCCTGGATCTGATCTGATGATCTCTCGGGAATCCCAAATGTGTCCTCCCCAACTGTCGCACCTTCAATGGCTCGGTAATGCACCCAAGATGATTTCTCCATTGGACTCTGACGGGAAACCAGGCAATAGATGCGCCTCTCCCTCCTCTCAACTGGGTTGGAAGCGAATCCCTGGATTCTTTCTGGATGGGACAAGTCGACTCACTAAGTCTCCTCAGAAGCTGTGCCCTCAAACTGAATAAGTGCGCCCTTGCTGCTGCAACCTGTGTAACTGCTGCTAAAGATCAATGGAAGATCTGTGTGGTCTCCTTGGTGACTAGGGTCTGTCTCTCAACACTGAAATGAACCACTGGGTGTATTCCTCCTGGAATCCACAGAGCTTTCTCTCCTGAGATGTGCCTCCCTCCTTACTAACAAGTCAAATTCTTCATAATGATGAATTAGGTCGCTTTACCCTTTTCTTATAGCTTCCTGAAACCCTAATTCGTTGTTGACCTATTTTTAGCTTATCTGTTCTATTTTTATCTCACTTCGACTTAAAAGCGCTTTTAGTCACTTTTATCTCAATGTCACTTTCGAATTATAACACCCTCGGCTAAAGTGACCTCTAGTAACCCTGTTTACCCCTGTATGGCCCTGGATATAGTCTAACGAGGTTGTTTAGGCCATTAAGCCTCGTCTCTGGAGCTCTTATTTGGAAAGGGACATTACAAGTTGTCACTTTCGGAGGACTGGCCTTCATGTGTATATGATTCATATGTTTGGTAGCGTGATGATGACATGGTTACAGATTTGTTTCGCCTTCGAGGATGACCTGTCGCAGCATTTTCAGTGTGATTTTCAGTCATCCCTTGGGAGTTTTGATGCAAATCCTCTTGGGGATACACGCTTGTTCTATGAGGACTTTCAACCACTTTCGTCCTCGGATTTAGATGGATACCAGTATGTGGCCATTCCAGAGCAGTCAAAGACTCATACCAGAGAGTGGCAGTATTTTCATCTTGGGGCCCTCAAAAGGATTTACAAATGAAGAAGCAACATATTTTGAATGCGGGAAAAGATTCCTTCTTAGGACCTGAGGTCCTCCCTTATCTTGTTCCCTCTTCTCTAGGGAATCATAAGGTTTTCTTGGGATCTCTTATCCTTTCTTAGCCTTCAGGGAGCAGTGATTTTCTAAGTGAAGATGAAGACGAGTCATCGTCTACATATGGTAGCCCTCTTCAGAGATGGATTGATCAGGCTTGTGGCTACACTTTCAGGCAGGATGACTAGGATGATGGTTTCCCTTTCCAGCAGGATTTTCTCCCTCCCACCTATCTCCATGAGTTTCATTTCATGACTGATTATATGTGTATTTATACTCATGATTATTATATGCCTAACTTATCTTTGTTTTATCACATGATTAAGCACAGGGGAAGATACCCTGATGAAATGATGAACAAGTGGTTGCACTAGTTGTATGACTTCACATGCTGTTTCAGGACTTGATTTTTAGGGCCCTAGGTATGTAGGTAGGTTATTTTGTTTTCTTGCATTTGCATCTTGATTGCTCACAGTAGCATAGTTACATTTCATTTTGATTTTAATTTTGGCTCTACTTTCATTATTGATTTACATGTTTGTGTCATGTTATATGAAAAATTCTGAAATTTTCTTTTCTAGATTAGTTTCATTTTTGGTTTTGATGTATATGGACGAAGGGTGATAGAGCCACCCTAGATTTACATTGGTATGTTTCAGTGTAGGCACAGGTCCACCGGGAGATGTTGTGGTTCTCATGCACTCTACAACGAGTACATGTCCCCAAGTAGGAGCCAAATGTTCCCCAACTCCTAGGGATAACTAAGGAGATGATGTCTAGAGGCCCTCAGGTTGCAGACATGGAGTACCAAGAGACAACTTGATCGACGGTGTCCACTTGCACAGACATAGATCCACCTCACCACCACAACTCCAGGTTCATTACAACTATATCCACCACATCAGCTGATCTCCGAAAGACATTGGGTCTTGCTCCATGAGGTACAAGCCAGGTATTATGGTGAGTGTCATTTCAATATTCGAGGCATTTGAGTTTGTTGCATCTATTACTGCTTTTGATTATCTAACGTTTGCTTGGACATTATGCTCTTTGCCCTGTTTCACATTGGTGGTTGACATTGCGCCCTAGCAAGTGGGTCACCCTTAGGGATAGGGTTGCTACTGGGAGGTCCTCTTTATGAGTCATCGTGCCATTCCCGACCATACTTGTCACTTTCCACACTTCATTCCCTCATCTCCTTATCTTTTGGGATTTTCAGGTGTACTGACACAAGAAGTGGTTGTCCCTCATTTCATGGGAAGAAGGGGATGAAGGCCCAGAGGCTTGTAGCTCGAAAAACTTAAAATCCAATCATTAACCTTCTAAGTTCTCGCCCAGGGATCCCGAGGACAATGAAATGTCTCTCATAAGAAACTGATGGGACCCATAAAAGAATAACTAATAACAAAATGCCAACGAGGGTGGAGCATGTGTGGGCACTGCTTTTATTGCTTAGGTAGAAGCCCCACACATGTCTTCAACTTGGGGAAGCATGATGTGACCAAGGTAGAGTCAAGGTGGGCACATTTTTTCATGCTTAGGTAGAATCCCCACCTTGGCTTCAACCTGGAAACATCCTAAAAGAATAAAAGGGAATAAATGGGATTGGAAAAAGGTTGCATTGAAAACGAAGGTGCAACACACCCTCTACAAAGGCACCCATAAGTGAGACACTACAACCCCTTGTATGTCATGAACTCGATGCCCAAAAGTCTTCCCCCCATCCATGACATCTCATCCACATGGCTTAGAAAGAGGTCCCCTCGGGAAGCACCCCTAAACTTGAGGTATGATTCACCCAATAGGTCATTTTGTCAACCCTCCCACGCCTAAACTTAGCAAATCACATAGGGTCTTTGAGCATTGGTTTATTTTGATGAGGTGGTTTGGATGTACATGCTTAGATGTCTCTTTTATTGATTTGATTTTCTCATCATGATACATTTGACTTGAGATCCTTGGAGGGCATATCCATTTATCTTTGCAGGACCTAGTTGGTTGATAGTTTTGGAAGAGCAAGCATAGCTTGGGCTTTCCATGGGGCTTGAAGCCCACAAGTTGAATGCCAAGGGCCCACACTCAGGATGACGATGACATGCCTTTGGAGGCCTAGAGGACACCTTGGAGGACCTTGCCCACCCCCTACATGTAAAGCAACTTGTTTAAAAGGGGAAAATGTCACCTTTTAGGGGCTTGACGTCACCTAGGGATAGGGTTTGGTGGTGATGATCAACACTTGGCATGTTTTGAAGGAAGTGGCTGTAATGTTCCCAAGCCAATTTTTTTCACTTGAAACACTAACTGTTCTTTGTTAACTGTTTTTTGGGTGTGTGTATGCAGGTTTACTCTTGGACTTGCGTTTAGGGTTTGTATATTTAGTTATCAAAGTGTATGAACATAGATCTGAAGATGCATCATAAATAAATACAAGAGATAACAAGAAATACCAGATATGGAACCAAATAACACAGATCTGACCTTTATTTAGATAATATGAGAGCCCTGATACAATAGAATTGCAGATCTAGAAGAATATCAGATAAATCCTCTAGCTGGAATATGAGCTGCTACAAAATGCTCAAGATTAAAGATACAAGTCTCCCAAGGCTAGATAACAAGATGAAGAACAATACAAGATTAACTTGTTTCCCTCTACGGTCAAGTCCAAACCCCCCTGACAAAGTCATGCCCTCATGGATAGCTGTAGAGATCCAATATTTCGACCCTGCTACTGGAAGCCTCCAAATGATACAAAACTCTGTGGAGTGATAGATCGGGGCAAGGTAACCCCCTCCTGAAGTATCAAGCT
Source organism: Picea sitchensis (assembly GCA_010110895.2). Lineage (NCBI taxonomy): Eukaryota > Viridiplantae > Streptophyta > Pinopsida > Pinales > Pinaceae > Picea > Picea sitchensis. The sequence continues at coordinate 3,072 of SNQJ01S0287652.1, read as the reverse complement.
GAAATACCAAGATCTACTCCTCAAAAGACTGAAACTCCAAACTGGACTACGCCCTCCTGAAGACTGCAGAGACCCAATAATTTGGCCCTGTTGATGGAGACCTCCAAATAATCTGAAACTCTATGGAATGATAGATCGAAGCAAGGTGAGCCCCCTAGTGAAGTCTCTTTCTGAGATATGAAGATTTGCTCCTCCAAACTGATTAGATCTATTTCCTAGTGCGCCCTCCTTCTCTCCAACTCTTGCCAAGCTCTAGAAAATCATATGGAAAGCAAATCTCTCTCCAAATACACTAGAGATGATGGCTGAGGCCCTGCAGAGAAAACCCAGGTGTCCAATAGTCCAAAGGCCTTCTCAAACTCCTGGATCAAATCTTCTTTCTCTCAATGGTGCGCCCTCTTGCTGAAACCCCCCAAAGTTATGTCCTGTTTCTGCCCTGGATGGTGGATGGTACTTGTAACTGCTGTAGAATGGTGTGGGTGGAGTACTGCATCCCCGAGACCAAGCTTGGAACAAGTGGTGGGATCTTTCACCACCGAGTTGTCCTCTAAGGTTTGTATTCTCAAAACCCTCAAAACTGTTGTGCTCTAGAGCCCAAAAGCAAAATGCAATAATAATCCAAAGGTGAGTGAGAAATGCGCCCTTCCTTTCCTTTATACCTCAATTTTGTTTCTCTATTGAGTTAGTTAACCCCTAGGGTTAACTCCTAGCTTACCCTCACGTGTTCTATTCTTTCACTGAGTTACCTTTTCTTTTCAAAGTCAACCTAATAATATAACGGTGAGCTTAGCTGATGGCTTTTAGCTAACTTTCTACCCATAGTGCATGAGACTATAGCCTAGTGGGGATGACTAGACTACTAATTCTCTCTAACCCTCTTCATCAAGAGGTGGGGGACATTATAGTCTCCCCTGCTAGGAATTGCTTGCCCACAAGCAATTATGAACCTGTCTCCTGTAATACCTGTTCGCTTTCCCTAGTAGCACCCTCAATAGGTAAGTTCTTACATTTGACTAAATACTCCTTGATGCTTCTCCTCCTTAGCTTCTTTTCACGAACTTATATTACCTCTTCTAGCATCGGCATCAATTGCCCTTCTTCATCTAAGGGTGGCAGTTCTTCAATAGGAATGATGTGTTCGCCTATGGCTCTCTTCAAGCATGACACATGGAAAATATTGTGTATTTTGTTGCCCTATGGAAGATCAAGCTCATATGCCACGACCCCCACCTTCCTGTTGATCCTGTAGGGTCCGAAGAATCGGGGTTGGAGCTTTTCTGCTCCACTTCTCTTGATGGATGCCTGTTTGTACGGTTGGAGCCTGAAGTAAACCAAATCACCAACCTCAAATGTGCGCTCCACTCTGTGCCTATTTGCCTGGACCTTTTGCTGGTTCTGTGCCCTTTGTAGGTGGTCCTTCAGTTCTCTAAGTATATCCTGACTCTGCTGAATCCAATCCTGAACCATAGGGGCCCTGTTGCCACCAAAGACAATCTCTACAAAGGAGAAGGGATCATAACTGTACAAGGCTCTGAATGGTGTCATACCAATAGACATATGATGAGTGGTGTTGTAGTAATATTCTCCCAAGTGAAGCCACCTAACCCATGCCTTTTGTTGTCCTGATACATAATTTCGGAGGTAGCCTTCCACCCACTTGTTGACTATTTTTGTTTGACCATCAGTTTGAGGATGGTAGTTGGTGCTAGGGGTTAAGGCCGTGCCAACCAACTTGAATAATTCCTGCCAAAAGGTGCTCATGAATCTATTGTCTCTGTCACTCACAATGGTCTTGGGTAAACCATGTAATCTGGAAACCCCCTGAAGAACAAATCTGCGACCTGTGCTCCAATAAAGTCTGTGGCAGTGGAGAAAAAATGTGCAAACTTGGTTAACCTGTCCACCACCACAAAAATACAATATTTTCCCTGTGCTTTGGGCAAGCCTGTGATGAAGTCCATAGATACACTTTACCATTTGTGCTTCGGGATGGGTAGTGTTTGTAATAATCCTGCAGGATGGGTGTGCTCATCCTTGTTTACTTGACAAGTAGTGCATTCCTTGATGCAGCGCATTACATCTTCCTTCAAACCTTTCGAGGAGAATATTTCCCTTATCTGTCGGTATGTTTTGACAAATCCTTGATGTCCTGCCACTGGTGAATCATGGCATGCTTGTAGTACCTTGGCCTTAAAGGTTGACTCAAGAACCAAGAAAATTCGGCCCTTGTAGTAGATGATGTCATCCATTATTCTAAAGTTGTCATCCTGTACCTGTCCATCCATTAATTGACATGCAAATTGGTTCTTTGAGTATTCCACCAAAAGGTGGGCCTTCCAGTCAACTGAGATCTCTGTCATAGCATAAACCGATGGCCTCCTGGATAATGCATCTGCTAGTACATTATTCTTCCCTTTGATGAACTCAATGTCAAAATCATAAGCCTGTATCTTGCTAACCCACTTCTGTTTCCTTTCATTTAAGTCCTTTTGATCCAAAAAGTACTTAAGACTGTTGTGATCTGTTTTCACCACAAATTTCGCTCCTACCAAATATTGCCCGAACTTAGCCATTGCATGCATGATGGCCAACATCTCTTTGTCATAGATGGTATAAAGAAGATCATGACCCCTCAATTTTTGGCTTTCATAGACAATAGGGTGCCTATTCGGCATAAGAACTGCTCCAATGCCATTCCCGAAGGCATCACACTCCACAGTGAAAGGTTGTGCGAAATCTGGTAGAGCCAAGACTGGGCACGTACTCATTACCTTTTTCATTTTGTCAAAATTCAACTGTGCCTCTGAACTCCATTTGAATGCTCCCTTCTTGGTCAAATCGGTTAAGGGTGCACAAAGTTGTGAGAAGCCTTTGACAAACCTCCTGTAGTAGCAACAAATGCCAAGGAACCCCTTCAATTCTGTGAGGGTCTTAGGTGTGGGCCAGTCAAGTATAGCTTGTATCCTCTCTTGGTGTACCTGTACCCTATTGTCATCCTTATACACACTTGCAAACGTGAGCTAAGTCCGGCTCACTTAGTGTGTCCTTGGAGGCACAATGCCTAGGTTCACA
>SNQJ01S0287651.1:0-10902 GCA_010110895.2 Picea sitchensis | reverse complement strand
GTACATGTTGTTTGGTGCAGGTTGATTGGTACATGTTATTACATGTTATTGGTACAGGTTGACAGTGGCAGTGGTTGATTCAGTGACAGTGACAGGTTGTCTACATTTGAAATTTATATTTCAAGGCGGTTGGACGAGGCAAGGACAGGTGGTAGTAGCCACCTTACGATTGTAGCCGGAGAACATAGGGGGTTGTAGCCTCCTTCTGGTTGTATCCAGAGAATTAGGGAGTTGGAGCTTCCCTCAGGTTGTATCCTGAGAAACTAGGGGGTTGGAGCCTCCTTCCAGTTGCAGCTGGAAAACAAAGGAAGTTGATTCTTCCAATGAATGTAACGCTTAAAGACATATAAGAAAAATCATTTTGTGGTTTTCTCCCTCTTTGGGTTTCCATGTAAAACACTGGTGTATTGTGTATGTGTATGATTGTTCATCTGTTCATTGTTTATTTACTCTGCAACTATTGGATGATAATGCTACATTGATATAACACTTGCATTTTGTGGTTGAAAAGGATTGAACTGCTCTATTACTGATTCACCCTCCCCCCTCTCAGTAATCCAACAAGTTGATCATTTACTCTTGGAAGTCTGTCTATTCTTATATGTTTATGGATTAAATTTCATTTCTTATAGGGAGTATTTTACAGAGTCAGTAAATGATGCTTATGTGGCAAAGATGATCCAAATCTCTAGTCTCAGTATTCTCTTGTCATTAGAGTATTTTTGTATGGTTTCCATTGGAGACCTATAAATTTGAATTTTGTCCACACCCTCACAGGGGTTTGAAAAGAGGATTCTTATTGTATCTTAGAATGAAATCAATAAATAAATCATTTTGTTGGTTTGATATCACTTGTGTATATTTTATGATACTTTTCAGATTTGGTATTTCATTTGTTTCTTTTCTAAAACATCGTATATATAAATTTTATATTTTATTTCTTTTACATAGTTAATTATCATAAAAAATCATCATTAATCCCTTGTACTTATTTCTCGTGGATCAAATGATAATTTTGACTTAGGCTATAAACCTCGGGTGACAATCCCAATTATCTTACCTTAGCCTGGTAAGATTCTAAAATGTTGGAGTAAGGTCATTCATATTTTTTCCTCGACATTTATTTGGCTACCATACTGGGGAGATCTTCCATATCTCTCTAGTTGTTGTACTTTATTTCCATAATTAACTTATTTTGTTTATTGTGCTTATTTTGATTTAATTGATTGATTCCATGACTATGCCTGTTACTAGACAACACAATGTTGTTGATGGTCTTAAAGATCAAACTAACATTTCTTTAACCATATTTAATACCATTTTAGAGACAACTAAAACTAGGGTTGAACTCCACTACTCTTAGGGAGTCATTTACGAAGATATTAGAGTATGAGAACAGTGGGAATCTCGACAAAGGAAACCTAGAAATCAACCTCATCATTGAATTATTTTTCATATTTCCTCTAGCTCTAGTATCTCTCGAAGAACAAGAGGGTTGTCACTTGAAAATATTCCTATATTAGAAATAGGAAGGAGAAAGGTTGTCATACGCAGCCAACAAACTTCTCTTCGACGAGCCTTATCTGATTCATCCAACTCTACCCTACCTGTTATTTCCTTCACTTCAAATATGACATCTTCTGGTGGCGGTAGTGGTACTGGGGGATCCTCTTCTTCATAGCCCTCAACTTCATCTGTAATCAGGAGTATCTTTAGCCATCAAATTCGAATTCAATATACATTCAATCCAGTGAAATTCATTAAAAAATATGCCTTATTTCAATTTGAAGAAGATGCTACCACCACCTCGTGGCATGTATCTTCCCTTGAATCTTACACCAACCTAAAGTTTAAGGATCATCTGCCTAAATTTTCAGGAAATGGAACTATCACTACAAAGGAACGCTTGGTGGAATTTTTTTAAGTGTTTCATGGTATAGGGGAAAATGACAATGATACTTGCATGTGATTATTTGTCAACTCTCTTGAAGGGAAGGCAACTATAGATTTTTTTGACTTACCCCCAAAAATATTCTCTATGTGGGAAGAATTGGTCTATTGGTTTAAATATATAGACGAACAACCTAAAAGTCCAACTGATCAAATAAGGGATTATAATAATATTGCTTATAAAAATAGTGAAACTATTAAAGAATTCAATCTTCGTTTCACTAAGTTGTATAATCAAATTGATGAATTGATCTTCCCCCAAAATGAGGTTTCTTTCATGCATTACTATAATGTTTTACCTTCTTCCTATTGCCATAGATTGGAAGAAAAGCATATAGATAATCTTAGATATTCACTTCAAACTTGTCTCAAGTATGAAGAGAAATTAGAAAGGACGCATCTTCCAAAGGGAGTTTATGTCAAACAAATCGATATGTATGCAGTTTTGTAGCTTATGCAGGATATGAATAATAGAATGATCGCTTATGAAAGGAAAACAATCACTCCCTCTTCTTCTCTTGCTGAAACTTCTAATCAAGCAACTTTTAGGAATCCAAATGATAATCCTTTTCAACCAAAGGCTACCATGTCCCATGCCTGGTGTAATTTTTGTGAAGAAAATTTTGACGAAAGCACTTGTGAAGTTAAAAAGAATGCTAAGGACATAATCTTCAGTAAGAGGTCTGATACTACTATTGTTGTCCTAGGTTGGGCTCAACCTGATGATTTTATGGTAGTTAATACCATAAATAAATATTCCCCCAATCAGAACAAAATTTATCATCCTCGCACTACTTCTTCCCCAAACACATCTTCCCAAGGAGATGACTCCCAGGATGTCAAGACTCCAAACAATTAAGGGACAAATTCTTTTTTTCCTCCCTCTAAATGTAATATCGTTAATCAATTTGATAATATTAAATCATATGCTTCTCTTTTGGATATGGTTTCCATCCCAGGACAACAACAACATATTAAAATTTTTATGGAAGGTAAAATCTCCACAGTAGCCAACTCGACTGAAAATAATGAGGGAGATGACTCAAATGTAAATAAAATAGGTGTATATAATTTTAAAAACCTTGTAAAATATCCTCAATTTTATGTTTCTGTAAATATTATGGATGAAAAAACTCATTGTTTCCTCATAGATGGTGGATCTAGTCCAAGGGTCATGTCAAAGATTATTATGGAAGAGTTAGGCCTTTCCTATACAAAATAAAATGAAAGGAGTATGCTCTCTTATAATAATCAACAACAATCTACCATAGGTTAAATCAAATATGTAACCCTAGTACTATGCGCATACCCTGAAATAAGAACCACCCTAAATATACAAGTAATTAATATGCCTATGAGTAACTATTCAATCATTTTGGGTAGAGACTGGAAATCCTTAACTGGTGGTTACCTTTCGTTAGATGGCTCACATTTATCCATCCCTAAGAATGGAAATAATATTATTGTACTAAGGGAAGGAAGGATTTCACCCTATATTGAAAGTGTTCCACAACCTAATGTGAATTTTATCGAAGAATACATGGGTTTATATTCAATATGTGTTGATGAATATAGCTTGCATATTCAACCAACCGATTATGATGACAATATGTGGCACATGCATTTCGATGGTTCATGTTCAAATGAAGGTAATGGAGTTGGTATCATTTCATAATCACCTATAGGATAAATTCACAATTTCTCTTATAGATTAGAGTTTTCATGTACAAATAATGTTGATGAGTTTGAAGCCTTATTATTAGGCATTGAAAATTCTTATAACCTTGGATGCGATCATCTTACAGTTTTTGGTGATTCAGAACTTGTTGTAAATTTAGTCAGAAAATTTATAAACCTAACAACAAGCTATTAAAGCGATAGTCTCATGCTATGTGGACATTAATCTCAAATATGTTGTCTTTCAACATCACTCATATAAAAAGAGAACTTAATTCCATGGCTGAAAGGTGAGTTGTTTTTTGCAGCTTCACCCACAAGAAACTTTTTACCATAGAATCCAGATTGTACATTTATGTCTCTTTACAAGCCTCATCTCCTTGATAATGTAGAATCATGGCAAGTTTCTTTTGGATGATGAAGGAATTTGCACCTTCTTAGAGAATGAACCCTATAAGACTAAAGAAATCATTTCCATAGAAAATAAAAAAATTCCCAAAGGATTGACTCCTCTTGAGAGTTCATTCTCAACGAGTGATGTATGAAAAAAATAAATTAATAAAGAATAGGAGTCTAAAATAAAAGTTAGGGATACCATCCCTTTAAACATCGGAACTTCTTAGTCTCCTAAGATCATTAAGAGAGGTGCCCAATGTTTCGATGAAGAAAAAAGGAAATTTATGGACTTGTTCCATGATTTTTGTGACGTCTTTGCCTGGTCATATGAGGATCTATGTGGTTTCAATCCTAATATTATACAACTTTCCATTCCCATTAGGGAAGGGGTGAAACTAGTTAGGCAAAAACAAAGGCCTATAAATCCAACACTTGAAGCTACAATCTGAAAGGAATTAGAAAAACTATGAAATGATCATATAATATTTCGAGACAATTATTTTGAATGGGTTTTAAATCTTGTGATTGTTCGGAAAAAAACATGTCAAATTAGACTCTATGTTGATTTTCGTGCTTTAAATAGAGAAAGCGTTAAATATTACTTTCCACTTCCTAACATGGAAATTATCTTACAACAAGTTGTAGGATATGAGATGATGTCCTTACTTGATGGGTTTTCTGGATATAATCAGATCACGGTTAAAAGGACTGATAAATATAAAACCACGTTACAACTCGCTAGGGCACCTTTGCTTACGAACACATGCCTTTTGGCTTATATAATGCAAGTGCTACCTTTCAGAGAGCTATGAAAATAGATTTTGATGACGTCATCAAAAAAATTATTCAAGTTTATCTTGATGATTTAACAATATACTCCAAAACCCTATGAAATAACTTTGGTCATCTTCAAAAATTCTTTATGTGTTGTAGGAAATTTGGTGTTTCTTTAAATACTTCAAAATTTGTTTTCAGTGTCACTCAAGGTAAATGTCTTGGTCATATTGTTTCTCATTCAAGAATAAGCATTAATCCTGGGAGGATTACCGCTATATTAAATCTTCTTGCCCCAACATCTAAGAAAGAAATTCAATCTTTTATGGGCACTATTAGTTTTGTCCAGAGGTATGTTCCTAACTTTGTTGTCGTTGTTAAACCAATTCATAATATACTTAAGCAAGATCATTCTTTCTCCTGGAAAGATGATGTCGAAAATGATTTCATAAATATTAAGAAATAAATCAGTTCTGCACCAGTTCTGGCAAAACCAAACTTTGAGAAATACTTTGTCATATATACAAATGCTACATAAGAAGGAATTTATGCTATCCTCTTACAGAATGATGACCAGAATAATGAAAAAAATGTAGCTTACATGAGTGAAATCTTTTCAGATGAAGAAATTAAGTATTCTTATATTGAGAAGCATGTTTTTTCTCTTGTTAAAGCTATAGAAAAACTTCACCATTTAATCCTAGGAAACCATACGCAGGTAAAAGTCCCTTTTCCCGCACTCAGATTTTTACATTCACAGACTTATCTTTCAGAAAATATTTCACATTGGCTCGCAAAAATCCAGGAGCAGGATTTAATAATCATGAATTCTAAAACAATCAAGGGATGAGACTTATCCCTTCACTTAGCTCAGCATCTTGAGACAAGTGAAATTTTTGAAGAAGAAGATAGTCCGCTCTCGGCATTGTTTTATATCGAAAATCAAAATCTTACTCTCAATGAACACCCCTGGTATAAATATGTCATTCATTACTTAAAATATCAAAGGTGTCCAAATCATTTGAATCACCATCTATGAAGGAGACTCCACCTTGAATCTTCTAAGTATCTCATTCTAGGAGATTCTTTGTTTACAAGATCTGCTAATGGATTACTGCTACGATGTATAGATAATGACACATCTCAAAAAATATTAAATGAATTTCACGGATCAACAATATATGTTATTCACATAGGTGGTCACTTTTTTGCCAAAGCCACGACTTTTAAAATCATTAGAATTGGTTACCACTGGCCATTCATTTTTCTATATTATTATCAATTCGTAAGGGCCTGTGATAAATGTCAAAAGTTTGTTGGTAAATAACATATTTTTTCTATTCCTTTACAATGTGTCCTTCCATATTTTCAGTTTTGCAAGTGGGGTTTATATTTATTGGTCCTATTAATCCGATATATTTTGTAGGTCACATTTTTATATTAATAGGTACATATTACTTCACGAAGTGGGATAAAGTTGTCCCTCTTAAACATTCTCAAGATGAACAAGTGATTTCATTTTTAGAAGCCAATATCTTCTCTATATTTGGTCTTCCCTTGGAAGTTATTTCAAATAATGGACCCACTTTTAATTTTGCAAAGCTAAATTAGCTTCTCACTAAGCTTGGTGTCAAACAATTCACTTCATCCGCCTATTACCCTCAGGGAAATGGGCAAGCTGAGTCAACTAACAAGAATCTGGTCAAAAATTTGAAAAGAATCATAGAAGATAAACCTCACCAGTGGCACACACTTCTCACATATGTAGTCTAGGAAGATCGTACCACCACTAAGGATAGTACATGATTTACCACATTTCAATTATTGTATGGTCAAGAGGCTATTATGCCAATTGAATTGGATCTTACTTCCTTATGTTTGGAATTACAAACCGAAAAATTTAATTCTACTGAAATTTCTCATAGAATGAATGCCCTACTTTTTTTGGAAGAACAAAGGGGTCGTGCCCTGGAAAATTTGAAAAGAAGACAACAGATAGCCAAGAAATATTTCAATAAAAGAGCTAAATCTATTGATTTTAAAGTTGATGAAAAAGTGCTACTCTGGGATTCTTCCCATGCTGAAAGAGGAAGACATACCAAGTTCCAAAAAGTGTGGCTAGGTCCTTTTAAGATTGTTTTTGTTCTTAGCACCAATTCATATCTATTGAAGAACATGGATGAGCAATTGTTCTCTTATAGTACACATGGTTCGCATTTGAAACACTATGTTTAACCAATCTGATTGATGATTGTATATTTTGTAAATATTTTCTTTTTGTACATTTTTGCCTTGTTTTTGCTTGATTATCGTTGTTTTTTTTTATCATTTTCTTTTCTATTATTGATTTCATAAAAAATTTGTAGAGATGAAGAATAATTGATTAGTTTTGTCATTAAGTCATTATCTGTAAATATTGTTGGTCAGTAATGAAATTTTGATACACAACTGAGATACTATGGTTTTCTTTTCTTTAAATACTGATGAATTATACCTTCAGTTTCATTTTTGTTGTGGGATAGATGGTTTTGACTCTCCCTTTTCCTCCTTTCCCTTTCTTCATTCCATTTATATTTTACAAGATCATATATGATGATTACATGAAAATTGCAACAAATGTCAAATTCTCAATAATGATTATTTCAAACACCTACTATAGTTTTATGATTCTTATACAAACATGACCAAACCCCCTCATACATCCCACTTTCCATAAGTGATTCCACAAAGTCCCATGTCCATACGTCATTTAAATTTCATTTTATTTTTTCCTGTTGTATAACTTTGTTCTTGGTTATTACTATCATCTCCTATTATGCCCCTGTCGATTTTATTTGAAATTAAAGCTCTAAGTTCTAGATATGCTACAAGAAGACTTCCTTGTGGAGTCGATATTCGTTGACACATAAAAGCACAATGAGAATATCGTCTGCAAATAATTTCAATACATTATACTTATATTATATGATTTGAATAATTAATAGGTGGGACCCCTTAGGAGAAAATTGTAATAAGTTTATTCTCTCCTAGACAATATCACTTTCAAAGATTTTTTTTGGATCTGGTTGATATTTGATGTTCTTGCATGCATAAGTAAATCCACAATGGTAATTGGCGATATTTCCGTCATCATGTTTCATTTTAGACGATGTAATATTCGCCAAAATAAAGCGACCTCCAAGAAAACTATGTTGCATACAAATGCAATGATGTACTATGAATGCAAATATGATTATTAATACAATATTTTTAAAATGATAAAAGGGTTTGTCAAGTTTTATTTACCATATCTCACCAATGGTATCGTATAAACGTTCCAAAGTTATTCTAGGGATATCACGCACAAGTATGGATGAATGCAAGTCTCATATATCGTACTTCATGTTCCTTGGTGTTTTCTTTAATTGACTTCTTTAAAAAATAATGATGCTCCTATCCGATAGTGTGTATGGGATGTGTATCAAATGCTTGGTTGATATATGACATGAGATTAGAGTTGACTTGGCACTGAGTGTACTCCACCATGTAAGGTTTTATTGGTTGCATTTAATTATGTTTGATGATTGAAGCGAAGTAAAGTAAATGAGTTCAACTCATTTCCTTTTGTTGGTATACCACATTTTGTATTGTTATTTGTTTGAGAGATCATCATTGCTGTTAATTATGGTTTCATGTTTTGCGGTGGTTTGTTGATATTTGGGGCTGCTTTTGTTGATTAAGGTTGGTTGTCATTGATGTCAACCCTTGAAGAAATCCCCGCAGCAAAAAAGTTGGGTAATGGACCCAAGATTGTTTGATGTAAATATGACTCGTTATTGTCTTGTCATGGTTGATAATAAGTAGAAATGGATGAACTCCAAAGTGGTCCCCTTATGGTGAAAGCCCTCACGGGAAGACGCTTTGCGGATTGAGTTATCCTAGAAGTATGGTTAGATAACTCATTCTTATTTGTGGAATAATGAGATGAAGGTCAATGAATTTTTCATTTAAACTATCCTATATGGATAGTTCTTTTCATACAATTTCTGGTGGTATGTGGAACGTCACATAACTCCTCACGGTTAGAGAGTTATGGCCATGAGAAGTTGGAGAACCCAGGTTTAGGTAATGGACCCAAGTTTGTTTGATGGATAATGAGTATGAGTTTTGATATATTTGTAAGTAATACTATTCTATATGGATGATACATGTCATTCCATTTTTGGTGGTATGTGGAACTTCATATAACTCCTCACGGTTTGAGAGTTATGGCCTTACGAAGTTGGAGGACCCTCTTATGTCATCTAGAAGCCCCAAAAGGTCAAAGTAGTCAAAGTAGTGTAAGAGATTTTAGAAGGTAAATAATAAAGTGAATTGATGAGCGTACTATAATTCAAAGTGAATACAAAATAAATTATTTAAATAATAAATTTAATGGAGAAATTAGAAGTGGGTTAACCCTAAAATAAGGAAAGTGGGCAAAGTGACCTAGAAGATGTTTTTAAGGAAGCTACAAACAAAACTAGACAAGAAAAAAGATACTCGAGAACTAGAACAAATAATCACAAAATTGAAGGTTCAAATAGAAGAAGATAAAAGAATTGATGAAGCACTCAAAGAAAATCTAGAAGAAAATGATAGGATCATTGGAAACTTGGAAGCAGAGATTGTCACACTAAGAAAGGATATTCAAAATAAAAATATGCAGAATGGCTCAAAAGTTCTGGATGACATTATCAATAGTAAAAAATCTCATCTTGACAAGTCCAGACTTGGATACAATCAGACAGAAAAGGGATCAAGCTCCAAAACAACAGACCGAGAAACATATCCAAAAGGTTATGCAGAAACAATCAAAGGGGATAGGAATATATACAAGGAATATTACAGGGACACTCCTCCACCAAGAAGATTCAGATTTCAAAATCAACAATAGACAGATAGGCCTCAAGAAGAAGAAGGATTCATAGGAGCACCTCCTTTTAGAAGATATTCAACTCCCAGGTATCAAACTATATTTTTTGTTTTATGTTATGCATGTAATAATTTTGGACATAAAGTTGTGAATTGCAGAACTAACAACAGGAACAAGAACAACTTTGAGAGTCATACACAAAGAAGTTATTCAAGAAGACCCAGTGAAACATGGAGAAGAAGTTACAACAGGTTTGAATCTTTGAGCACTGAAGTGGAATGTTACAAATGTAACAATTTTGGACATGTGAACAAAGATTGCAGAATGATAGTCCTTCCTAAAGAACCTCAATAGAATAACAACAGTCACATACAAGAACCTCAAAAAATGACATGGATAAGAAAGCAAGATCAGTATAGCAATGAAGAATGTCACAATTTCTCTAATAGCTAAGCATATAAAACACAGTTGGTATGTTGACAGTGGATGTTCAAAACACATGACACATGATAGAGACAAGTTTCTTACATTATGAAAGGAAAGATATGGATCAGTCTCCTTCGAAAATGATGATCCAGCCAAAATCATTGGGAAATGATCTATCACTTACTGCCTACACAGATGCAGATTGGACAGGTTGTATTGATGACCAACGAAGCACCAGTGGAGAAACATTCTACTTGAGTGAGTGTTTAGTATCATGGCTAAGCAAGAAACAATCATCAATATCCTTATCTACAACCGAGTCAGAGTACATTGCAGCAACATCATGTTGTACACAGGTTCTTTGGATGAAACAAACTCTGACAGATATACAGGTTGAGTATGATGAAACCATTCCAATCTATTGTGATAATACAAGTGCCATCAGTATCTCAAAGAATCCGGTGATGCACTCCAAGACGAAGCACATTCCACTAAAGTATCACTTTTTACAAGAACATGTTGCAGAAAAGAACATCAGAGTTGAGTATGTGGGCACAAAAGAACAAGTGGCAGACATATTTACAAAACCACTTCCACTGGAAGCCTTTGATTATCTTCGACAGAGACTCAGATTTATTTATACTCCAAAATGAATGATTTTGAATGCTTATCTTATATGTCTTATATGTACATGAGGAAGCACCATAAGAAGACAGTTTAGTCAAGGGGAGCAACCCCGGATGGAAATATACCTTTTCCATTGATGACAAAGGGGGAGAGATTTA
>SNQJ01S0287650.1:0-10902 GCA_010110895.2 Picea sitchensis | reverse complement strand
AGGCTAGGGTTCCTAACCTAAGGAGGGTTTTCCTAAAGGGTCAAGATTAAGTGCTATCGTTGTGTTTGGAAGGGGAAGGCTCAAGACCTAGTTCGACTTGGGGTTTCTATCTTCTCTTAGGGGGTAAAGTGCGTCAAGTGTGAGAGAAGACAATTGATTGATATCGAGCTCAATTGAATATGACTTGAATAGCAATGCTCAATTGAAAAAGTGTCTGGAATGTAGAATGTTTGTATTGCATCCAAAATATCAATGTTTCAAAGCCATGTATCATTCACCATTTATCCAAACCATTCATATGTCAACCCATTATATGCCAATGTTTGACCAAAGATAGATTATGCGTGAAAGATAATGATCATGTGCCAAAGGACTTAGGTTATGAAACGTTCTGCTAGCACACCACTAGGACAGCGAGATAACAATCATTCAATGAGAACATTAAATCATAGAATGATATTCAAGTTACTTCAAACGTTGGCACAATAATCAAGGAAAGACTTGCTTAGTTATATGTGTAGTGAATGTGTATCATTAACAATGTCTGTAACCATGAAAGTAACCAAGCATAGGATATTGCAAAGGGAAAATCTCAAACATGCAACCAGCACTTATATGTCAACAACAAAGCTAATGAGCAGAACACATCATTATATTATTACCACAGTGATTTTCTTAGCATGAGATTTGGCATCAAATAACTAGATCACAAGGCTGCTCTTTAGATAGTAACCAAATATAACTTTGACTAGCATGCGTCATCAATTTTAAAGAGACCTTAACTGTTGGATTTAGACAGTGAAATCAACATTTACACAGTCAAGAAAAGGTGCAATGGCACATGATTTTGTGAGGTCGTTGCTTTGTATCTAGCATCGGTCTATCTCCAGGGGATAAATGGAACATAGAGACATTTAATTGTTGCCCAAGAAACAGTTATATCATCATTACTTGCACACTATGTATTCTGCAGTTTATGACAGTGAATGAAAAGAGATTCCAGACAGTAACGCTTGCCCTTTTAGATGGGTTGTTGGACCATATAGGACATTGTTCTGCCCATGAACATAGTCCAGACCAAGATTACTTTAAAATGTTGCAAAAAAACCGTTATGCTCATTTAATTTCTGCAGTCTCAACAGTAACGAAAAAAACCCTTGAAAAAGTGATCAAACAATGGTAACGATTTTCCAATTTGTGAGGTTGTTATAACCTTTAATGCATCGTTTTGCTTATGTAGGCGATCTAGAATGAGATTAACTTAAAATGCTGCATTAATGATTATTAAACAAGTGAATAATGTGATTTCAACCTCATGTGTATTCAGAGTCATAATCAGAAAAGGAACAGCAGAGATAAGATCATTAAGTTCATTGCTTAGACAAAATGTTACCGCTCAAACTCTCACTAAGGGAAAATCCCACCCTGTGAAGGAGAGCTTGGGGCAACAGATAGGCAAGCCATCCACTGTCACCTTAGTGGCGTTGCCTCTACACTTTAAGGCTAGGGTTCCTAACCTAAGAAGGGTTTTCCTACAAGGTCAATACTAAGCCCTATTGTTGTACTTGGAAGGGGAAGGCTTAGAACTCAGTTTGATTTAAAGTTTCTATCTTTTCTTAGGGGTAAAGTGCATCAAGTACAAGAGAAGAGAAACCAACAAGATTGATTGATAACGAGCCCAAGTAAATATGACGTAGATAACAACACTCAAATGAGAAGTGCTTGGAAAGGAAACTGTTTTGCCAAGTAAATATGACTTAGATAACAAAGCTCAAATGAGAAGTGCTTGGAAAGGAAAATGTTTTGTATTGCATCCAAATATCAATGTATCATGGTCATGTATCATTTATTCATCATCCATATATCAACCAAATGAAATGCCAATTTTGATCCATCAAATTGCACAATATGTATTTCTTGTTTAGACCATTCAAAGCATAATAACCAACGATAAAGTCTGCTCAATTCTGTGGGCAGATTTAAGTGCTGAGTACGAAACATCCAATGATCAAACAAAGTGTACTACTAGGATAGCAAGAAAAATGAGAGCATCCAAACCAACATCCAATGGGTACTTTATGTTGATGCTTTTGTAGCTTCGGGAGGTATTCCCACAAGTAGCCATGGTGTCAAGCATGTGGGAATCTTTGTTGGCACCAGATTACACTTTCAGTTTGGTGAAAACGCCCTTGGATGTGTTGGGGCTTCATGGGTTTGGTGATGGGCTTTGTGTAGGGGCCTCACACTCACAAGGAGGAATAAAATATTCTAATTTAATGTTGAGTTTAGAAGGGGTTCCTAAAATCACTCATTAGACTCCTATATAAGGAGAGGAGAGATTGTGACAAATCTCATATTGTCATTATGGAGTTAGCATAAGTGAGTGAGCACTTTGTGCTAGGAGCTTGGAAATTTCAGCAAGGATAATTCTGCAATTTTGACAAATCTGGCCTAGGGTTTCTTGGACATTCTGTTTCTGTTTTTTTCCAGCCAAAGAAAATACATGTGTGAGAAAGGAGGAAAGACAGCCGTACATGAGGAGAGAGAAGGCCGCATGTGGGGCAGATTGTACAGCAGTCCGTACAGGTTCGCACGTGCGAGTACAACAGGTCTGTACAGTCACACGTGTGGTACGGACAGGTCCATACAATCGCACGTGTGACCAAAACAACACAGCCGCACGTGTGACCTACAACGGATTTGCAAATTGGAATTTGTCCAGGGTAATTAGCTGATTTTGTTGTTTTTGAGTGGACTGGTATTGTTCTCAGATTTGATGTCTTTGTAACTGCTGGGAGGACTGATTTTGCCTTCAGAAATTTCTGAATTTAACAATTTACAGAGCAAAAAATTTTGTGTCTCTAGTGCTTGGATGATTTATCTCTGATCTTGTTGTTTCCGCTGCTGTAATTTCTGTCATGATTTCAGTGTAAAATTGTTCAGTTATAACAGCTAGATTTTACTGTTCGAATCACTTGGAAGTAATTTTCAGATCTGAAATTAGTTGCATATGAAAAATTGACACTTTAAACAAGTGGCACAGTAATCAGTAAGTAGACAGCAAATGTGTCATAAATGACGTTCATAACCTGTGATATTACCAAGCAAAGTGTGCTAGCAGTTATGTAATGATATTGATGAGCAGTTAGCAAGTTTAAACCCTCTTCTCATAGTTGTGCCAAGTTATAATGCTAAATCAATCACAGATTTTGCATGAAGTTCTAATGCTCATAAGTATTATCTTTAGAGACTGTAGCAGAATCTGACTTTGACCAGCATATATCATCAACATGACTTGAGACTTAAATTGTAAATTTCAGATAGTAAACCAGCCCTTAGACAGTCATGAAAATGGGGAATGATATGCCCTTTCATAAGGTTGTTAGCATGTTTTTAGCATCGTTCTATCTCTAGGGAATAAATGGAACCAAAAGACATTCAAATGTTGCCCAAGAAATAGTCACATGATCATTACTCATGCACTGTATGCTCTTCAGTTTATGATAGTTAAAACAGTGATCATGAAAGAGATAATGTTTCCCCTTTTAGATGGGTTGTTGGACCATTTTAAGCATGGTTTTGCCCAAGTGGATAGCCTAGAACAAGATCAATTTAAAACGTTGCATAAATGATGGCCAAACCGACCAAGAAATACAACCTCAACCAATACACAAGTTCATAATTTTATAACCAGAGAGGGAACGTCAATTGATCAAATTGTTGCATCATTTTATCACATATGAATGCATACACGTTGTAAGAATGAATGGCAATGGGTCTAATTATGATTTATTAATCCAAATCATTCCAAGCATAAGCATTTAAGGCATCCTCAAATAGTTAAACTAGATTCAAATCAAAGATGCATTATTAATCCAAGGGGTTAGATCCTTTAGAACGATGAGCAATGAAACAACTATACCAAAAAGCCTCTATATGCCAACTAAAAGTATGTCATTTGAAAGCAAGTTAGCATGAGTTGAACAAGAGATATACAAATGAAGTTCAAACTATATAGATCCAAGAATATATGTGGCAAACCCTAGATTGCAAATAAAAAAATAGAAAAAGGACAAAAGGGGAAATTAATTTTGGGTTTTTTGAGTGGTTGAAGACAATGATAGGTGCCTAGAGAGGACTATGGGGTCTCTATACTAGATCTCGATGAAGCTTAGGATTTCAGATAGGACAATGTTGATGGCACTTGGAGGATTGCCTCTCAAGAGTTGTCTAGGGTTAGATGGTTCTTCTCAAGATTGGATGGTGGGATTGGTCCATGAAGAAGCCTCTCCAAGTACTAATAAGGTGATCTCAAAGGTTGGCCAAGGCAAAAGGGAAGAGCCCTAAGACGTCCTACCTTAATGCAATGGAATGATTCTTCAATGGTCAAAGGGGGAAGGCAAGAAAACCATACCTTGAGTTACTCTTCCAAGTGGATCATTTCACCTTTCTTTGGCCTTGTAGTAGCTTTGTCCTTCAACAATCTTGAAAATTTTCTATCTAAGCTCTTGAAAAATAGCTAAACACTCACTTAGAAAAAGAATAGATGCACAAGAACTCTTTAAGCCAATTTTCTTATTAATCTCCAACAAATAAAATGAGAGAGGTCTCCTTCTTTTATAGCTAAGGAGCCTCCTCAATACTATACATAATACAATGTGCTAGCTTGATACCATGAGCTCAAAACCATGGGAAAAATACAATAAGTGAGATAAAATATCCCTTAAACCCTGCAAGACCAAAACATCGTTCTCAAATGGTCCAAAGTACAACAATGAGAACCACACGTGTGGGCTAGAGAGAGGTAGGAGAGATGCGCCCCTCAAAATATGTGCCAATGTAACCTCAAGAGGTGAAAAGATGAGTCAACATGGTCCAAATACCTCCAACGATCCTCCAACCAACTCCCTAAGACTAAGGAATGGTCCAAGTGTGAAAATAACCACCTCCAGAGGATGATGTCACTCCCACACATGTGGGCTATCCAAGTCAACAAATCAATGCAAGTACATGTGGCCTCCTCAATGTGGGCGCTCCTCAAATAAATAATGGTGGATCATGCCACGTCATCTAACGGTCCAGATAACAACCTATAACCACTCCAACAACTTGTAACTAATTCTTGAAATGCATTAATGGCTCCCACGTGTAGTCCAAGGAGAGATAATTGTTAGCACACAATCTAACATAAAGTGCAAAGCCTTCACAAGGCACTAAGACTAGTGGAACATGGAAGATGTCACCATTGTCACCTAGGCATCAACTTCCCTCTCTTTAGTGGAGGAATAGTATCCAACACAAGGGATGCTTCCCTAGTAGTCTCTAAGAATCCCTAGGAAAGACACAATCAAGTCTAGGGCCCCCTTGGGGTGACTGCTCATACTACCACCAAGATAAAGATAGACAAAGTAATAGAGAGGTGGTGGAATAAGACAATTTCTAGATGTAGAGCATTGAGGACTCAAGCCCAAATAAGAGGCTATCCAATTCAAGTACAAGTTCAATAGGGCCCTTGAACACTAGAAAAAAAAAAATAGTCTAACGATATAGTAAAGCTTGGAAGAAATATATGAGATTACAACAGTAAAGTAAAGGATAACAACAATAGTCCCCGTGGTGTAGAGCAGTCGGTGAGGGAGTGCGTTGTTAAGACACTCTGTAAGTGAAGTCACCGGTTCGAAACCTCTGGGGACACCTCAAATCCAGCCATGTTAAGGGCTGGTGTGGTCTAGGTCGGGTGCGATCCTCGGGTGATTTTGACGGCTTAGATGCCCCTAGGTTGTGGCATCTCAGCCACAGGCCAATCCCGCAAGTCAGGGATATTTAGCTAACAAAAAAAAGGATAACAACAGTAAATAAATATTACAACAGTAAAATAAACGACTTCCAATAATATAGACGTTATTTCAGTGGTGAAATAAGTGACTTCCAGCCGTAGTAAAATTATTACAACAATAAGATAGTTGATTTTTTCAGCAACAAATGAATTGTTATAGCAATAAATAATAGATTGCAGCAAAAATAATAACGCTTTGATCATGAAATGATCCAGTAAATAAGAGGGCTAAATACTAGGTTAAATTAGGGTTTAAATTGTCAACAAAATAAAAAAATTATTTAGTAAAATTCAACCCTAAAACCCTAGACGTTTTGCTTTAGATGGCTGTTAAAACACTTCAGAAAATTAAATTAGGGTTTTAGTAATGTAGTTTAGGTCAACAGTATATCTAAACACTCTAGAGACTAGACGTCTTGTTTTTTATGGCTGTAAATATTTTTTGTAGCAAATAAACCCTAACCCTAACCCTAAAGTAGTAAAATTTAGTAGTAGTGATCGACTATTTTGGAGAATAAGACTAGTGCCTACTTTTTGGGCATATGGGGTCAAATAGAGATTCTTCATTGGGAGAATGTAGTGGATTATTTTAGGGTGAGGCTTATAGGTTGTTCACTACTAACCCTAGACAATCCTCTTAAAATATTAAGGGACGATACAATGGAAGATTCCTCCACTAGTAAACCTTCCAAGAATTTTGACAAAAGGGTTTGTTCAAGAATGATCCAAGTGCTTGAACGATCCAAGTGGATGAAGAACCATCGCTAGAGAAACAACATCAATCCAAATATGCATTTATAGACAACCATAAGATGAAAAGAGGACACTTACTCAAAACATCTTTCATCCATCAAAACCTTAATTTCCTAGTCATCCAAGTAGTAGTAGAAGATCCACAAACAGCTCCCCAAAAAAGTCACACTAGTTAACCATCCATAGCATTCTTCATGATAGAGAACACGTAGAAGTAGACAAGAGTGATAAATCTCCACATGTAGCAATGATTTACAAAATGAGAAATTTTTATGAGAGATCTAAGTGAAAAGTTTCCATGAAGGGTGCAACTTTTCATCTCAAGAGGTGTTTCATCATCCAAAGGGTGTGACATCTCATCAAAAGGTGCCAAGAAGCCCCAAAACATCACATCAAGCTGCCCCATGTCTCCAAGGGGTGTGACATACCATCACTAGGACGCCCCAAACGTTACACCAAGGTGCCCCAAACGTCACATCGAAGTGCCCCATCGTCAAACAGTGTAACGTCCCATCATCAAAGGGCAATGTCCCATCATGAAAGGGTGCTATCATCCATAGAAAGACACCATATCATCTCTCCAATTGCAACGTCCTCAAGCAAGGGTCCAATATAGGCTAAATATGACACCGTAGGTTTCAAGTCAACTGTAGTATTGAGGGAATCAAACCTAGACTTAATTTAGGGGTTTCTATCCTAAGGTCATAATGATTTCACCCCTCTCGTTTTGGGTTGGTGCATACCAACCACATGGAGGCTACCCTAAGGATGTGCTGCTTGATAGATAGGATTAAACCTGCAAAACCACAAATCAAACAACGCACAACAAGGGCTTTTAATGAGGGTTAGTTGACTTCACCCAAAACCTGCATAAAACAATTAAAAGTGAATTTTTTGGTGGAAAACTTAAGCAAAGCGAACTATTGGAAGGAAAAGGAGAGAAAATCAGCAAGAAAAAAACACTCCAATGGTGCCAAATCGATCCCCACTAAAGGATTAGCTCCAACTACATGCAATAATTTAGAAATCAATTGGAACAACAAGAATTTAGGCCAAAAGCAACACATAAAACTCTTTATTCATGTCAAATCAGAGGAATGGCTCCATCACAGAGAAAAGCCATGAATTGTTACAATGATCTCCAAAGAACTGAGAATCCAGAGCTAGAATTGAGAGAGAAATGAGAATGAGAGAGTATAGCGCTACTGCAATAGAGTGATCCACCTTCCAACCATGGAGGACTGCTGAATATATAGCTCATTGAAGAAGAAATTCACCTTGCTCTTTCCAAACTGGGAAAAAGGTCAACCGATAATCATCATCCAGGTGGATCCCTGTCCATCTATCATGTGTCATTGCATAGATTCCTGCTAAATTTGGTGGAGCGAACTTTTCCAAGCTTTTTGGTCAAATCTGGGGGAAATTTGGAGAAGAATGGAGGTGGAATGAATCAATTCTGTTGAGTAATGAAGGAATTATGGCCAAAAATGTGAGAGGGGCATACCTTTGGGCTAAATAAGCCATTAATGCATGCACTAGGGGAGATAGGGAGAATGAGTGAGAGAGGAGAGGAAATGGAAAGAAAGGGGAAAAGTGGAGAAGCTAAAGCAAAAGATGAGAAAGGGATAAAGCAGGAAAGCTAGGAAAAGTTGAAAGCTGAAAAGTAGAAAAACTGAAAGTTGCTTTAAAACAGAAAAGCAAAAAGCTGCTTTTATGGCAAGAAAGCAAAAAGCTGCTTTTATGGCAGGAAAGAAAAAAACTGCTTTTATGGAAGGAAAGCAAAACACTGCTTTTAAAGCAGAAAAGTGAAACACTGCTTTTAAAGCAGAAAAGCAAAAAGATGCTTTTAAAGAAGAAAAAACAAAAAGTTGCTTTATGGCGAAAAAGCATAAAACTGCTTTTATGGTAGGAAACTTTCTTGCTTTAATTTATCCTTATTTAACATGTGTTGGGTGACTTGTGGGCCCCACATGGGTCGCCACCTCATCTTGCCACATCATCACTTGTGCCACCTCATCACTGAAAAAACAAACTTGTCCAAATACCCTCGAGTTGATACTCGTCAGAAGCAGAATTGGACAAGGAGTAAGAATATGTTGTCAAATAACTGATATGAGGGGTCTATAATATCATCATGGGCAAGAAGTGTCCCAAAATACTGCAAGTCTCTCATACTCTGCCTGAAACTAATAGCTCATCCTGAAATAACCAAGAAAACATTGGAACAAGCTCTAAACTCAACTCATGTAAGCCACCATCCTCTAACTGACAAGAATAAGAAGCAATGTTCCTAGAAGATCTCTGAATGATAGCCCTGTACTGTCCGGAAGAACCTGTGAATGCCAGCCTGAAAGGATAGACTGGCCTTTGACCATCAAAATCTCAAAGGTGAGGTTTTGGGGTCAACACGTCCTCCATAGAAGGTGCAACGTCCATCAAGCCATCATCATCATGCATGCAATGTCCCATCATTAATGAGCTCAAGGTGATGCCCATGTGTGCTAGGCTGTCTTGTGAATAGATCCATGTGATCAAAACTCCCAACGTCCTCCTAGGAGTGCCAAATGACCTCTCTAGAGTGGTGGGGATGACCTCCATAAAAGTGGGGTAGTAGCCCCTCAACATCCTCCAAAGGATTCAAGTGTCAACCAAGCATGTGCAATCATCATTTGAGAAGGGGCTCATGTAGTCCAAGATGCATCATGAAGATTGAAGGCAAGATACACAATCCAAACACAACATATAAAGTGAGTCATGTTAATACATAAGCCATTAGATAGATCTCATAGAATATCCTCTTCAAACTTCACATTAGCTTACAAAATTATACAACTTGCCAAAGTCTAGCTATGAGAGGGTCATTATTACTCCCTATTAGGTGTGCCAATTCCCAGACCAAGAGGTCTATCCTAAGGAACCCATCAAGGAGTATGTGCAATGGTAGTGGTATGGATTGGGGTTTACTTCATGGGGTGGATGTCATTGACATGCAAGGCCATGTATAATAGTCATCCTCACGAGCGCCTTTGAAGAGGGAGTGCTTAGGCAATGAGGTACCCTTTCCTCGACACACTGTCTTTCCAAACCCCTGTTTGCTTTTTTCTTTATAGCTTTAAAGCTCTTTG
This sequence comes from Picea sitchensis, assembly GCA_010110895.2. Taxonomy (NCBI): domain Eukaryota; kingdom Viridiplantae; phylum Streptophyta; class Pinopsida; order Pinales; family Pinaceae; genus Picea; species Picea sitchensis. Next base: position 1,188 of record SNQJ01S0287650.1, on the reverse strand, counting down.
GCTTTTGACATTTGATTTGCTAAGTCTTTTCATAAGATATGCATTCATTACATAGGACTTGGGGTGATGGCTGTTGATATTATGGTAGCTGCTGGAGGTATCAACCTCCATTGTGACCTTTGACAAGATTAGAATATTCCGGAAGCAAGAAAAGAATTGATTATAACCCTAGAAGAGATGTTGGCTAAAGGAGATAATTAATATGGATTAATTAGTACCCAGAGTGAGAAGTCGGCCTTGACAGTCTGGCAGAGGTAGTATAAATACAGGGCGCCAGTCTTCACTTTACACATAACTCTCAAAATCGCAGAGATACACTTGTGCGCACTGCAGTTGGGCAGTCTTGTGCGCAAGTCCTGGAGAAGGTCCTGCTGCCTATTCTGAAGTCTATAGTTTCGGTATTTCTGGGTTGGACTCTCTTATCAGCTTTAGTTACTTCTTGCTTGGTGTATTAGCCTTGCTTGACTATTGATTTGCTACCAGGATTCTTCTCTTTGTCAAGGTCAAGGTTCTCGGGGGTGGCTTCGGCCTATGGTTGGGTGACAATAGTGATATTGTCTATGGTTAAACGAGCACATTCTAACAGGTTATGGGCCCACACCTTCTTCATTCAGTCTAACCGCTGGAAGGAAGCATAGCCATAAGGATACTAAGCTCGTTGAAGAACTGTGCTAGGGTTTTTCTAGCAGGAGCAGTTACCAAAGCACTGTCGCTAGGGTTACTAGCAGGTGCAGCGGCAGAAACCCTAAAACCCTGATCCAACACCTTATGATGGAACATCTTGCTCAGGAAGAAGGTATTATTCAAGTGTGCCTTAGTCCAACGCATCTTTTGGCACTCTCAGAAGGTAGAAACGTTAAGGTTGAAATTTTGAGTCAAAGCTTGACCAGTCATCAGTCAACCGAAGTCATGAATGAAAAGACTAGTCCTCTACACTGCTCAACACTCACAGGAACGCTTGAAGATGACATGTGGATAATTGACAGTGGAGCTTCTAGGCATATGACGGGAGATCAAGCCAGACTCTCCAATCTAAATGAAAAGAAGACATCGTACAAGGTAGAGCTTGGAGACAAAAGCACTTACCCAGTCGAAGGAATTGGACAAGCCTCCGTCAAGTTGAAAACAAGTAACAATGTTCATTTGAGCAATGTCTTATATGTACCTGGTTTAGAAAAGAATCTTGTA
>SNQJ01S0287649.1:0-10902 GCA_010110895.2 Picea sitchensis | reverse complement strand
CACTCAGCACGCATTCAATGAGGAAGAGAGGCGCAATCCTCTCATATTCAAATTTTGAATTTGAATCAAGCACATTTAATGTTTGTAAGGTTGTTATAGCCAAAAGGTCGTGCCTATACATAGGCTTTAGATGTAGATATCCTTTAATGGTTGTAAGGCTGAGATATAGCTCTGATCTGGACTAGACAACCCATTCAATGTAAGTTTAATGTAATTGAATAGGGTAGGTGAGATGGAGGGAAGAGCTCGAAGAGCCCCCTTGTGTAAAATATCTTTGGATCTTGTTTTGATTTAGTTGAAGTAGCGAAGAGGTAGCAAGAGTTAGAGGGGAAGAGAGAAGGAGCCGAGACTCTGTGAAATTCTGAGCTCAAGAACACTTTGTAAATGAGGCATTTTACATTAATACAAACAACGATTTTTCCTGTATGTCATTATGTGTTGTGTGAATGCTTTCATGTTTTCTTTATATGATGTAGATGTATGATTAGGTATGCATTTGCAGGGACATATAGGTTCTACTATCTGTTGAGTTCTTTGATTTCAGGTTTGGGGTTCTTTGTGGTCTCATGCCAAGAGGGCGTGACAAAACACTACGGGTTCTGAGAGCCAATGCATAGAGTGCATTTCCAATTCTGCAGAATTTGGTCAAGGACGTGCCAGGAGGGTGCACTAGCTGAAGTCTTAAACTCAGGGAAAGATCTCAAGGTTGTTGAACTCCTTGGAGACAAGATTGTGCAGAGGAAGGGAACAGAAGAAGACATAATCTCTGAGGAGTTCTGTAGAGCTCTTCCAGGAGGGAATTGAGCAGATGCATGGGCTGCATTGAGGAAGAACTCCATTGTGAGTTCAAGGAGAGATCAAAATCACTGAGGATTCTGGAAGCTCTGCCAGGAGGGCATTGAGCAAGTGCTAGAGTGCACAACAGAACTCTGGTTTGAGTTCAAAAAATGGATAGGTTTACTAAGGGGAAACTCTGCCAAGAGGGCATTGAGTGGATGTGCAGATAGTGCACAACATAACTCTTTTGAGTTCTGTAATAGAGAAGAGGCCAGGAGAGGATCTTCACAGGGTTGCTGAACACCCTACAGACTCAGCAGGTAGTTGCTTGAGCAAGAGATTGCCAAGAGGGCATCAGATTCTCCATATGTGGGAGAAGAAAGGGTTAAGTCCCTTAGAGGTCTGAGAAGAAGACAAGCTCAGGAGGGATAGTGCCTTTGAGCATAGAGCAACAGCTGCAGGGAGTGCAGAGACCAAAGAATCCTTCGAGGATTCAAGAGGAAAAGCTCAGAAGGAAGAGTGCTTTCATGCATGGGTTGTAAGACGAGAGGTTGCAGAGGCTGAGAAGAAACCCTTTAGGGTTCATAGTTGCCAAAGCTCAAGAGAGATAGTGTTTTCTAGAACGCAGACAAGGCCGAGGATACATGCTTCATCAATAGGAAGCAAAGGCCGAGACCTTTGAGATTTCAGAAAATCTTCCAAGGAAAAGGAAGAAGCATATGCCATGGAGGACCTACAACTACCGTGGGATCTGGAGCGTGGAGTCCCACGAGCTGTAGGATCACACCGAGTTGTGAGGGGTTTAATCCCTTAGAAACACCCCAGAAGAGGAGCCGTCAGATTTCAGCATTTCGGAGATTCAGGGTTCGGCATTTCAGGGATCCCGATGACAAGAGACTGGGGCACTTCACAGTGAAAACCTCAAAGTCGTGAAATGTGACTTACCTTTGGAGCAGAACTTCGGAATTTTGGTTATTCAGAGTTTGGAAGGTAGAGGAGGCAGAGATTTTGATACCGAGAGTTTCAAACTCCCGATATGCAAAACAACGAAAAGATTGGGACCATCCATCTGAGGAGGACACGTGTCATGAGATCCTCACATTTCAGGGATTCAGACATTTGGAGGTGAAGGAGTGGAGGAGTCTTTCGGCTTTGCGACTTGCGAAGTCCTGAAATGATCAGGGCCATCCATCTATGGAGGACACGTGGCGAAGATCGGGGAACTACCGGGTAATCAAGCATCGGGAGTTCGGAAGACCAGAGAATAGTGTCGTTGGGGTCACAGAGTCCCGAAGACCGAAAGCATCAGGACTGTCCATTTCAGAGGACATGTGGCAGAGATCTGAACACATCTAGGTTTTAGATACCGAGAAGTTGAAGGATCAAGGTTTGGTCGCGGAGGATTCACGAAATCGCAAATCCCGAAGTCCCGAAAAGGTGCATACAGTTGAGATTTTGGGGAAATCCCCGAAAGGGCATTTTGGTATCTCAGGTACCGGAAGATGCAGGGGTAAGAGTTCATAACTCTTGACCCATAGAATCCCAAAAGGATCTGAGTCGTTGGATCAAGGGAGGCTTTGAGTGTTGATCTTTCTCAGGAGAAGGAGAACCAGAGTTTCGGTATTTCGGTACTTCGATACTTTAGATACCAGGAGTAGGAGAGGACAAGGAATTGGTGCGTCGGGATTCACGAAGTTCCGAAACACGAATTCATGAAAGAACAGGAGGAGTATTGTCGGGTCACAAGACAGGATTTCGGCATACCGAGAATCGGGATTTCGGAAGTCCCAAGGGCAAGGATTCGGGAAACTTGATGGTGAAAGTCCTAAAGTTGCAAAATATGACACAAAGGAGAGCGAGACTGCGGACGCACCAAGTATCAGGTTTTCAGATTTCGGCAATTCAGGGATTCCGATACAGAGAGTCGAGCACCTCGACAATTGAAACTCTGAAATCGCGAAACACAAAAAGCTAGGGAAAATAAATCCTTGGAGGAGAAAGTCGGGAAGTGGAATTTCGAAGATTCAGGGTTTGGGATTTCAGGAATCTCGAAGGCAAGGAATAGGGGCATTTCGGTGTCAGAAACCCCGAAGTTCCAAAAGAAGTGTGTGGGCACGGGGTAGGTGGTCGCTTAGGCCGGAAGTTCACCATTTTGGCATTTCTGCATTCGGAGGATCGAGAGGACAAGGAACTCGACATCAGGACTCAGGAAGTGCCGAAACCCAAAATTACTTTTTGGGAAAAGATCTAAGGTTATATTCGGTGACTTTGGGAAGGAAAATCTCATGCCTGATGCATGTTTATGCAAGTGGGGTTTTCAAGGAAGGACCCGTGGATTGGGAATTGAGGTTTCGATAGGGAGCCGAAAGAGCCGCTTCATCTCGGGGAATTTTTAGAACGATCCTTAGACCAGGAGGTCGTGCAGAACCTACTGAGGCAGGGGGTGCTCCACCACACTTGCCTTGCCTATCATTACAAGGTTCCAGGCATATACCTATCATTACAAGGTTCCAGTCATAAAGTTTACATGGTGAATGTGTGTGGAGCCTGGTTATTGTTTGTACAGGATTTTTGCTATGAAATTTACAAATGTCACATTCCTACCTTCTCTACATGTCACTCTGTACTCCAAGGTTCTCCAAGGTTCTAGGCAGAAAGGTATTTTCATTAATACTCTCCTTCCTTCATTATTGATAACACTTCTCTTCACTTTACAATTGGTTTTGCAGGGACTTAGCCTTCTTCTCTTTATATTTGATTACTGTAATGGTTTAGAAAGATTCATGTGGGCTCAGATCCATGCATATGTGGTGCATTTTTCACTTTAGTTATTTCAAAGAATTCGCTGAATATCTCATGTGTGTTGCCAATGTCTTTGAGAATCTCCTCATTCCAAAACTCAAGTGGAAACAAATAGAATGGGATCCACTCTGGTGCCTTGGAGAAATCCTTCTTGGCAGTAATTTGAATACATCACATAAAACAATAATCAGTCATGAAGCTCAATATTGTAGAACAATCTCTATTTATGAAAAACTCATAAATCTTGTTTGAAAAGCTCATCTATCTTTTATGAGGTTTCTTACAGGTTTTTTTTTTTTTTACAGGTGAACAGGTGTTGGTTCTAAAGAAATAAAATTCATTAGTTGTAGGTAGGCCCTTAAGGCTCCAATGCTTCAAACTGAAGCTTTGATACCATGTGTAAAGCCCTATTTAACAAAGCCTAATAAAATTCATAAGTTTAACCATAAAATTTCTTTCAACATATAATCAATTTTATTATTTAGCATATAAGCAAATTCAATAACATGATGACAACCACCTAACACATCATAATCATGAAAATACATACCTCTAACTGATGCTATTCCTCCAATCTCCATCTTTCCTCACTGCTCTGCCCAAACTTTGCCCAAAACCGAATCTTTCCTCCCTGCCAACTAGGAACAAAGCCTATCCGGCTCCCTAGCTCTAGGATTCCATGAGGATTCCTGGCCCTCGAGCCCAAAAATCCCAACAATCGATGCTCCCCTGTAACAGTCCACCCAAACTTCAAACCAGAAAAATACAAATCAGAAAATACAGTCCTTAATCTCAAATAATGCTTCCTTCCCCCCAAAATTCCAAAAGTGCCTCTCCCCAATGCCTCTGCCCCCTCATATCCTACTTCCCATTCACCGCCTCCTCCCTTCGTTCAATTCCACCCACCTTATCCCTCCATTTAATGCCTTATCTCCCCATTCAATGCCTTATCCCTTCATACGTTAAGTTTTCTATTAAATAAATTAAAAATTATTAAACTTTTAATTCGTTACCCAAACAATAAATGAGTTAATTAATTAATTAATCAACATATATTAAACAATAATTAATTAATTAATTAATATTATTAATAAATAATCATTATTTAACTAATATATATTAGGACAGTTAATTATTTAATTAATTATACTTGATAAACCTTAAGCAATTATTTAACTAGGGTTGTTACATAGAGGGACTCCGGATGCAAATAAGTTGGTCGAGTTCCAGACTACCTTGAGAGGTCGCGTTCTCAAGTGGTACATGAATATCATTGAACCAAGAGTGCTAGGGACGCAAGGTCAAGCATTCACACTCGACCAAGTACAAACAAGGTTCATAGTAGAGTTTAAAATACCTCAGTCAAAACAACAGGCTCTATCTGAGTTGCGTGAGATACAACAGAGGGAAGGTGAATTAGCCTGGGAGTACAGCCAAAATTTTAAATATTCCATAGGGAGGTTGGAACATCCAATCCACGAAGAACATCAAAGGGAGTAGTACAATTAGGGACTGCTACCTCTGACTCGGATTTTGCTAATGCAACAAAGGATAGCCACGTTAACAGACGCCTTGGAACAATCAATGAAGATCGAAGCCATGACGGGATACCCTGGGAAATTGAGAGTAAACCGACCCCCAATAGATGCGAAATTAACACAACTACAAGGGCAGATATCAAAACTTACATAAAATATTCAAGAGCTGACGATACCCAGAGCAAGATGACCATAAGTTTGGTGCACAGGATGCTATACGAAAGGTCATTTGGCGAATGAATGTCCATGAATAAGGGGGTTGGGACCTCCTCAGAATTTGACTGTAACCCCACCAGGACCCACGGGAGGAGTTGCACAAGTATTGATGAACCCACCATTCCATCATCCCACCCCATATCACGCTTTCCCAGGAGGCTAAGCAGTACCAACAATGGAATATTGTGAGATCTGTCGAACCATTGAGCATGGAATGAGACAGTGCCCCATCATGGAGAAATATTCGACAGTACCAAACACAGTACACTGCAAGTTTTGTGCATCCACCATACATACTGCCAATCAATGTAGAGAGTTGGATGCTCTTGTAGACAGGTTAGACCGAACAACATTCAGGGTGAATGAAAACCCGCAGGGACTAGGAAGTGGTCGAGGAGGTGGAGCTTGAGGAGACTTCAGAGGAGGAAGAACTGGAGGAAGAGGACCGAGCATATGTTACAACTATGATGAATAAGGTCACTTGGATAGAGATTTCCCTCATCCAAGATGACCATGGTTCTCTCATTGTAGATCCAACGGACACGCAACCGAAGAATTCCTAGAGCTAATTGCAAAGTGGGAGGATAGAGCACGACAAAGAGGAACTAACCTCATTAGTTCTGAGATCAAGAGGATTTCTTAGGGACAATTTCCAAACCTTAACATTGTCACTTGAGGAGGAGAAAAGACATGAGCTAATGCTGATACTCTACCTTAGATTCAGAAAGAAACACCTAAAGAAGACAGGTACGACCCCATAAAGAAAAAAATGTTCTTTAAATATTCCATAGAAGTATTCTAGAATATTCCTAATCACAAAATGCAAGAGAACCCCCCTCAACCGATTGTATACCCTAAAGTGGCACAAGTCCTTGCTTCACCACTTGCACCAAGAAACCCTGTAGGCATACCAAGACAACCTAAGCAACCTCAAAATGCAGTTGACCTCTGGTTTCAATAATTCTCTGACATTCTGGGGAATGATCAACTGACATATAAGTTGCGCAATGCACTATACCTAGTCCTAGAGAATGAAGAAACATCAAAAGCAAGGATTCAGGTTAACCTTCTCGAGAAGAGTACTCAGAGAGTGCAACGGAGAAAAATAAGAACTGGAAAATAATTCTGACTAGTAGCCCAATTAGATGACTTCGAAATTAAAGACGTCATGTTGGACCTAGGGTCAGATGTGAACATTCTTCCCAAGAATACCTGGGAAGTGTTAGGCAAACCGAGACTGACATATTCCCCAATTTAGTTAAGAATGGAAAACCAATACTGTATCTTTCCCATAGGAAGATTGGAGAATGTGGAAATCGATGTAGCATGAGTAAAAAAAGTGGATGACTTTGAAGTCATTTGAGATCATGGAACCCTACCCTACACTACTTGGCATCAATTGGGCCCTCACGACAATTATCACATTAATTGACAGAAGAGATGTAATTAAGATTTAAAGAAGTTGAATGAATCCAAGGGTGGTTAAACCTTTGTATCCATCGTGGACGGTGCAGGTGTGTGTGGAAGGAGAATACCTGAACCAATACTATGTAATTTGGGACAGAAAGCGATTATATATAAACCCAACTAGGGATGGATCAATAGGTGATGAAGTATCCGATTCAATGGACAAAGATTAGTGGATTTTTGATAGTTGGAAACAAGGTTTGTAAGTATTCTCAAGAGATGCAAAACTATCCCGGAGGCCGAGCCAGTGGGTTGGGACGAAGTCGAGAGAAACACCAATATACAATGGCACCTGAATCCTAGGAAGGTGCATATTATGGAAGCGTGGGAGGTCGAGAATGTCGGTGCTAGATGTGGCTTTTTGGGAACACTTACACTTGGGATGATGGCCTACTCATGATTTTCGGGAACTTGGGATAGGGGGAGTAAAGCCCTCGTAATACGGGTTCTAGATAGGGAGGTTACAATCAAATATCACGGATGGATCTGTATGTTCATAGTTGTTGATGAGGAGAATCAGGACCCTAGGATCACATTCAACGGTGTGTGTCATGAGTGGTATTTGTTGAATACCTTCTGCTTCAGGGTCAATTATTTCCAATTCTCTAGGCCCCATCTGAAATCTTGGTTTTATACATGGGAAACCGGATGATACGTGATTGGAAGGCTCTTACAGCAACTCAATTTTGCAAGACTTCTTATTTACATGTAGTACTGAGCTTAGACTAGTCCTACAAGATTAAAGAACTCTTTTAACCAATGGTAATAATAGATTAGATCTTGTAGTATGTCCCAAGCATACCCTAGAACTTTAGAGTAAACCCCACTTACCCATGATTAAAAAGCCTAGAATTCTATCATATTAGCAAAGCTTCAAAAAGACTAGATGAATTAGAATAACTGATAAACCTAGCCATCAAAGGGTCGGAGACGAGAGAAATCCAAAACACAATACCTAAACAGACCGACAGTTTCTACAATCACCCATTCAAATTGCACCAGATCAACATAGGGATCGAAGAGAAACCCAAAATAGATTTAGTGGGAGATTACTAGGATGAGAAAACCCGGTCCCGAAATCTGAGAACTAGAATCGCAATGAAGATTTCGTTTCCCAAATACTTTTTCGAGGGAATTCATGAGGAATCAAGGGATTAATGGGAGAAATGAAGATTGAGTTAAAACCATGATCCAAGTCACATGGGACATGAAACCATACCATCTTAACTTGAACGAGAAAATCAAGAAGGAGATTGATAAGATGCTAGAAGCTGGTCTCATTTTTCCAATAGAAGAAGAAGAAGAGAATGGGTGGCCCAGATAGTCCTTCAAAGAAAGAAAGACAGTAGGGATATAAGAGTTTGTGTGGACTACATAAACCTCAATTAGGTCTATATGCACATGACCCTTTCCCAACACCCTTTACCGATTGAGGTTCTAGAATGGAGTTCTTGAGAGGAAGCATACTCATTTATAGGTGGATTCTCAGGTTACCATCAAAGTTAGGATTGTTAGAAGAAGGGACAAAGAAAAAAAAACACCTTCATTACGAATGGGGATCTTTTTACTACAATGATATGCCATTTTGGTTTAAAAAGAGGAATCTTAATGTAGTTTTCTCTAGGATTGGCCCAGTAGCATCCTTTAAGAGAGTTCATTCACAAATCCAACAGAAGTTTATATGGATGGTTGGACAATATATTTTGCTTAAGGAACATGTAGCATTGATAAGGCTAATGTTTGTGAGATGTGAGAGTTCAAATCTCATTAAATCTCGGAAGTGTATCTTTTGTGTGCCACATCAAATTTGTTGGGACCACATGGTAGTCTGTTGAGAAAGAGTATTGGTAGACCCAACCAAAATTGACAATTGTGAATATGATGCCACCTACAAGTATTCAACATTTGTGCTCCACACTCGGACATACAAGCTACTATCACAGGTTCATTAGAACATATACCAACATTGCACCTTTGGATGTTTGATCTTGAGGAAAGTGAATCAGGTATCAAGAGTACAATTCCCAAAACCTTTTCAACTTATGCCAAACCATTCAACTATATTATCCAATGAGCAATGAACAATGGTATAAGAGTTACACCAATACACCACAATACACCATACCTGATATATGAGAAATAATCAATAGTTATTGTTCAAGGGGAAGTAATGACTTCAAAGGTAGTTAACTTCCAAATGTAAAGGGATAGATAAAACTCCAATGGAAGACAAAATACTCCAATATCAAGGAGAGATTTGAACTCTCCATCCTTGCCTCCCTTCCACTTAAGAATATATGAGAGATAATAAAAGATTTACATTAGAAATGTCACCATCAACCAATCATCACATAGAACGATAATGCTTCTGAGACTTCTTCAATTTCTACCAATTCTTCAATTCTTGGAGTACTTTCTGATCCTATATATAATATTATAATGTAGTCTCTAGAAACTCCTCCAAGTTTCCTCCTTGAATCCTCCCAAAAACAAGTTATAGAAAGAATGGTGAGCTTATTCCAGTGCAGTCTATTCAAGAGACCGAACTTGTATAGAATGCCGTGCTCAATATTTAGCATCAATTCTGAAACTCCACACAAACAAAACTTCTGATCCATTACTATTTCCAAGGGAAGTGGTTCCACTTCATTTGGATTCCCTATGGGCATTTATGGTATTTTGGAACACTGCTTATTGTCTAGCTTTGGGGTAGTCCACGGACCTATCTTCCACGCAGTGTATCTCCATAATTATAGTGAATCAAAGGCTGAAATTTTACAGAGGTACCTTGATATGTATTCTACCAATACCATAGTGATTTATCCATCTGAATCGTTCTAGAAAACAAGTTATAGAAAAATGAGTAATATATTTCAAGAAAATAACATACCTTAGAACACATCACAAAGACTTCATCCTCCTTGAAATCCGTCCTTCTTTGCTTCTTATTTCCCTTGGGACTTTTCCTGCTTTTACGTTTTCATTTCCAATCTTTATAGTTCCTTTTGCAAGTATTTTGGTAGATGGAGTCATGTCCAAATGCAACATTTCCACCCTTTTTTCTTCAAAATGACAAATTTGCTTTGATCTCGGTCATATGAGATGAGCACTTATTGTCTATAGAACCATTCATCTTCTTCTTTGCCTTGCCCCTTCCTTCCACCCAAGAATATATGAGAGATAATAAAAATTTACATTAAATCATCACCATCAACCAATCATCACATAGAACCTGGTAATGCTTCCTGAGACTTCTTCAATTTCTGCAATTCTTCAATTCTTGGAGTACTCTGATCCTATATATAATATTACTAAATGTAGTCTCTGAAACTCCTCCAAGTTTCACTCCTTGAATCCTCCCCAAAAACAAGTTATAGAAAGAATGGTAGACTTTATTCAATTCTGGTCTATTCAAGAGACCGAACTTGTATAGAATGCCCCGTGCTCAATATTTAACATCCAATTCTGAAACTCACACAAACAAAACTACAGTCCGTACTATTTCCAATGGAAGTGGTTCCACTTCATTTGGATTCCCTATGAATAATTTATGACTGTTTTACCCGGAACACCTGCTTATTGACTAGCTTTAGGACTGGTCACAGACCCTATCTTCCACAGAGTGTATCTCCATAATTATAGTGAATCAAGAGCTGAAATTTTTACCAGAGGTACCTTGATATGTATTCTCAATACCATAGTGATTTCTCCATCTGAATCGTTCTAGAAAAAAAGTTATAGAAAAAATGGTAATATGACCTGAAAATAACATACCTTAGAACACATCACCAAAAGACTTCATCCTCCCTTGAAATCTGTCCTTCTTTACTTCTTATTTCCTTAGGACTTTTCCTGTTTTTACATTTTCACTTCCAATCTTTACAGTTCCTTTTGCAAGTATTTTGGTAGATGAGTCATATCCAAATGCAACATTTCCACCCTTTTTCTTCAAGCTGACAAATTTGCTTTGATCTCCGGTCATATGAGATGAGCACCCATTGTCTATGAACCATTCATCTTCTTCTTTGCATTCTTTAGTGACTAATGCTATTCGACAATTTTCATTGTGTGGAATTTCTTTCCTTTTCCATGCTGTAGTTGG
>SNQJ01S0287647.1:0-10037 GCA_010110895.2 Picea sitchensis | reverse complement strand
CCTTGGAGCACGTAGTGCATCCTGAAGGGAACGTCGCGCAAGGGAAACATAATGAGGCAAGTGGCACCCTTGGAGCACCTAGTGTGTCCTAAAGGGCATGTCACACTTTTAAATAATCAATGAATAAACCTATATGGAATTAGAACGAATAATGTGACGAGAAATATTTAGAAAATGTTTCCTAATAAATTGTCGCCCAACCTAGGAAAATAAAATCTAGGTCTAAGTGATATTGTGATTATATATATATATATATAAATATAAATAAATAAATAATACTAAAAATCATTATTAAACTGTGACAAAAAGTGGGTAAGAAACTCGTTTAAATTATTAAAATTAAATTATGGAGGGATTTAAAATTTTAAAAGGGAAATAATTGCTTGTCACATGTGCTAATTAAAATTTTTACTAAAATGAAAAAGGGGGAAAAAGGGTAAATTCTACACTTAGTAATTTGAGTTTTAGATAAAAAGGGAAAGAGGGAAATTTAGAAGATTTAGGAAACTAAGGGAAAAAGAGGGAAACATAAAGAGAAAAAAGAAACTTAAGGAAAAAGAAGAATGATTAACTTGGCAAGGAATCTTGCCTTTAAGAAATTTCTAAATTCAACTCAACTAGTAATTAGTAAGGGGGTAAGTCATTAAATTCTGTGAGGGAATATGGGGACACCTAGGAGCATTTCTAGGAACGCTTTTAGGTGGGTGAGGGAAATAGAAGTAATTAATTAATTAATGAAAATAATTTATGGTGCAATGAAAGGGATGGGTGACACATGTACGGGGAGGATTTTTCTAAATTAAATTATTGAATGATAAATCAAATGGGAAATTGGGAAAGAGATGACATAGAAACTCTATACAAAGGAGCGAGGAGGAGGATGATGGATCTCTTCTGTTATGGGTAACGTTATGCTATAGAATTTTAGACTTGACTGACTTAGTTTGTGGGAGTTGAGATACGCAGCTCGGTGAGGAGTGGTAGCTCAGCCTTGCGAGGCGAGCTGGGAGCTAGTTGTTCTCTAGTTTAGTGTGTGTCGCCCCTTTGTGTCTCAGGGGGATAAGGGGGAAGAAGAGTACCCCTAGCATTGGCTGGGAGGTACTGGTGAAGTCTCATCAGCCAACAAGTGGGAGCTGCACGGAGCACACAAGACAATGACTCAGAGCGGACGACTTGGGCTACGGTACGCTTACTTTTATTCTGCATGGTAGATTATTATTATACTTTACGATTTTATTCATGTACTTTTATTTGGGTAAAGAAAATATTGAATTAGAATTTCAACCGAGAACTTAATTTTCCCAATATCCTTAAGCTCGTTGTTTGAATTGATTCCCTTGGCTTTCGATCCCTAAATGTTGTGACTGTCCGACTAGTTTTATCGATTGGTTGTGATGGGTTGTTCTTTTTATTTTGTCCTCATCCTTAGTTCATCAGTACATGCCTGAGAAGTCGGCTAGGAGCCGAATCGATGGTCATCACTTCTGTGCACAACGACCTATAGATTCTAATGCCTTGCTTTTCTATGTGTGGATGATGAGAGAAGGATGTGTTGGCCCCACTATCTACCCCTGTTGGTTGTCCTTGGTTGAGTGACTGTCTTGCGCCTTGTTGTGTTTGATTACCTCTGTGGTGGTTTTTCTTCCCACAGTGAACCGCTTATAATCCTCTACATTGATCCCTGCGTTTAATACCCTTCCTGACAATTATTTAAGGATGAGTTTTTAATGCTTCTCCTGGCGATTTATTGTGTGTTTTTCCTTTTGTTCTTCCATTACTCTACGATTTTACTCTTTGTTTCCTATTATTCAATGACATTTACTCTCTGCATTTAAACACTTTAACCAAAAAAATTTAAATGTTGTGCTTTTCTCTTTTATCACCCTTAATAACAAATTCTACTCGACAACCTTACCCATGCCATTGTCGTGACAGTGCGAAAGTGACACCCCACTTACTCACCTTACCAAACCACTAATATTGGTGTCTTCAATGTGCATGGTAGCATTTCCTTTTTCTTGTGTATTGGTTGAGATTTATTATCCTTAGTCTGGACCTTTAACATACCTTGGACAACGAATAATGGTTTTTGCTGTGAAGTCTTGTTACTTATCGGTTATCAATTGTAACTTTGCCTTTTTATTCTTGTGTTAAACCTCTTCTCTTCTTGACTGTTGACGACATTCCCCCATGCGAATTAACCCATTGTTATTCACTTTACCCACGAATTTACTACCCAACATGATTTTAATGTTTAGAGAAGATTTATTTATTTAGAAATGGATGTTGGTATTTAGTTACGATTGAAATAATTCAGAAGATAATTCTTACTCAGAAAACAATTAATGAATGATACACAGACCGTAGCGATTTTATAAATCTGGCCAATGATTTTCCACATGCAATTTAATCTATTTGAAGGCGATTTTTTCCCGGCGATTTTATATATCTGGCATGATTTTTTTTCTCCATTGAATGCCTATGCATTACTGGTTAATGGGGACCTAATGGTGGGAATTATTTGTGTATCAGTGGATTTTATAGACAACGATATGTTTATTGCGATTTTATTTATTGAATGCGTATCCATTGTTGAAATATTGCTCTACGATTTCATATACTAAATGCATTTTCATTGCCGGATACATTGCTTTGCGTTTGTATTTATTGAATGTCTATCCATTGCTGAAATATTGCTCAGGGATTTCATATATTGAATGCATTTTCATTTCTAGATACATTTCTCTGCATTTTTATATTGAATGTGTTTCATTGCTGGATATATTGCTCTGGCGATTTTTCCATTTTTAAGACAACAATTGTTGCTTGTGTAACTGGCAATTTACCCTTTTTGGACTGCACTTCATTACTGACTTACATATTGTCTGTGTTGTTACCCTCTTTAGGGATGTATTTTCATTTAATGATGTCCTGCGTTGAATGCATTTTCATTAATTATTACCCGGGTTTTAATGGTAATTAACTCTTACTTGCATTTTTATTGAACCTCGATAGCCAACCCAAATAATTATCGTTACACTTTCGTTTTAAAATCATGTGATAGTGAAATATTAATAATGACAACCACCTTTATTTTGACTAGAAGATAGCTTTCTCAGACAACGAGTATAGTCAATGGCAGTGGGAAAAACATTATTATGGCTAGACAATGTGTTGGGAGATAATTTGTTAATAGTAGTATAATCATAAGCATTATATTTGATATCAAGAATGCTGTTTATATATTGTTATTGATAAAATTAGATTGTATTAATGTTATATTTGATTTGCAATTAATGTCTAATTTGTAATTTAGACTTGTGAATTAGATTTGTATTTAAGGTTAAATTAGATTTGCAGATTATTGACTAGTAGTAATTTAGACTTGCTAAATTTAGATACGTGATTAATGTTAATTTGATATATAGTTATTGTCTAAATTGGTAATTTAGACTCGCTAAATTAGATTTGTATATCATGCCAAGTTAGGTTTGTAAATCACTGAGTATTTTTAATTTAGACTGGTTAAATTAGTTCTGTACTTAACGCTAAATTAGATCTTAAATATTGACCAATTTAGACTTGATCAAAGGGTTGGGTTGTTGATGAAGTCGTGTACTTGCTTGCATTTTCCCTTTGTTGTTGTCTTCTTGCATCTCGTCGACCTGTTGCTTGGGGTATGGGTGTGGTCTTCTTATCGGTATTTGAATCCTAGCGCGTCTGATTTAACTAGAGTCCTTGGTCCAGATAGAATGTGTCGCATTGATGTAGACCCCCTACCTCAACAGGGTTCTTCGACCTCCCAGTCTTTGGATCGTTCTTCTTCTAAGCTGAAATAGCTCTTCGGCCTCCTATTGGAACCCTTTGAATAAATCCATAGGTCCCTTCTTATCTGGTGACCTCGGGCTATGACCCGATGCTTAAACAATACTCCTTGCGCATTTCAGGGTTTCAGGACTCCTGCATGCGAGCTCTCCCAGACTCCTGGTCTTTCGAACTCCCGGGTCCCGAAATGACAAAAAAAGCTTAACGGGATCTGGCGCCTCTCGTAGCCTCCGTCCATGTGACCACCACTCTATGTCCATGCGTTTAATGCCAAATCCCTACCAACTTTCGCTATTCAGGGAATCATGATGTAAGCGTTCCCTTGTACTCTGTCTTTCGAAATGCCGAAACCCGAAAAGGGATTAATATCTCCTTGGCTTCTCCCTTAAACCTTCTCCATATGACCCGGTCCTGTGGCTAGCGGCTAACGTCCAATTGACTCCTCAGGTTTTCGCGTTTTGGTATTGTGGAGGGGTTAACTTCTTGTCCCTCCAACTCCTGGTTGCTGAAATGCCGAACTTTCTTAGCGTTCGTTCTTTCGGGGTTTCACGGTTCGAGGAATCACGATGAAAGGGTCCTGCTCCTTTGTCCTTCGAACCCCTGGTTGCTGAAATGCTAAAATATTATGGGCAGGGACTTCACACATCAAGCGTCCCATCCCTTCGTTCTTCGAACCCCCGGTTGCCGGAATGCCGAAATGTCCCAGCACCTATTCCTTCGGGTTTTCATGTTTCACGAAATCATAATGCAAGGGATATCTCTATTCCTTGGAACCCCTGGTTTCTGAAATGCTGAAATGATGAAATGCCAAAATGCCAAAGAGCCTTGGCGTTCAATCAATGACTCATAATAATCCCTGGGATCTACGGTCTAGGTTTGACCTCGCTATTTCGCTATTTCACGATACAGGGTTTTGGGAGACAAGGACCTCTGTCCTTCCAACTCATTGTACCTGAAATCGTGAAATGGACCAACGGTCCAGATCTATTTGAGATCGATGGTCACTATCCCTCCTGAGCTTTGGATGTCGAAAATCCCTCACCACTAACCTACTTGCAACTCCACCTTATCTTACGACTGGCGGGGTTTTGATGTTTCTCCTCAAGGACTCTCCACCGTCCATTCAGATCTTTGGGATATCCCCTCCCAGATATACACAACGTTAAATCCTGCGCTTCTCCCTCAAATTGGACAGTTTGCAGGATCTTCCACCACGATCCAACGCTCGACGACGTTCTTCCTCCTGAGATTTTACTCACTTCATACTTAGAAGATTTACTAGGTCTTCGAAGACTCGGTCTTCATTCCTTCCAGGGATGAGTTCCTGGATCTCAATAACACTTTCCGAAGTGTTATCCCTCCTGAGCTTTATCTAGTTCAGACTTCGATTTCCTGTGCACTCCTTGCGTTTGAGGGATTTTGATAACTCAGATCCACAGTATTTATCCCAGATAAATTCCTCCTGATGTCTTTACGTTCCTCTCTGGCTTGATGCACACCTTGCAGAGCTTCCAATGAAGAACAACAATTGAAACCGGAAAAAAACTCACAGTTCCATCCACTTGTTCATGTAAACAGAAATGACAGGAAAATGCACACAATCCACACACCATACATTTGTATCAATTTTCCATTCTGTTATATTCACAAGTGACTAATGGCTACATAATACATTCAAAATTACAATAACTCAAAAACACTGAGATCTCCTACTAACTCGCAGTTCTCTCTTACAACTAATTTCTCTCTGTATTGCAGCCCCTCTCTAATTGGGTGTGTAAACTTCTACATAACTAAAAAATGTTTCTAGGGTTTCCCCTGGCTACTTGCCTACTCTAAAATTCATCCTATGCTATCTTAGTTCAGTCGCATTCTAGAGGCGAAGTGGAAACTTCTACTCTATTTACAATTTTCAAAACGTACCTCAAAGGGTAAAATTCATCACCGGTTCAAGCGTGCCTCCAAAGGTGAATTCTGGCACCGAGTGAAGGAGGATTTCAAAATCGACTGCAGCTGTCAACGTTGAATTTCTGTAAGAAATCACAAGTGTTGAGTGGTCCTGTCTCTATGCGCTTGCCAACGATGCTCCTGCATCATACTCCCCTTGACAAAAATTCATGGACTCCTGTCCATGAGCTCCTCTACTGACTTTCCCTACTTCTGGATAGAAGCTTCGACTTCCCAATTGGTATCTTCTATTGGGTGTCCCTTCCATTTGACCAAATACTCAAAATAAGTCTTCCTCCTGGTCTTTTTCCAAATCCTCTGATCCAAAATTTTCTCCATCTGTGGCTTTTCTGCCACAGGCATCTGTTTCTCCCACTGAATATTTACTTGATATTCTGACCCTTCTGTGTCATCTTTCCTGTAAGGATACATGTCTAAAACATTGAATATGGGTGAAATTCCCACACCATCTGGAAGCTCGATCTCATAGGCGTTTGCATCAAACTTCCTCAAGATCTTACAAGGTCCTATCTTCTTCATCTTCAATTTGTTATATGTTCCCCTAGGGAACCTTTCCTTCCTGAGATGTGATAAAACCTAATATCCCACTTCAAATTGATGTTCCCTGCGATGCTGATCAACTCTGTGCTTTTATTTTTGGTTAGAAATCTGTAATTGTTCTTTGATCTTACTATGGAGTCTCTGCATTTCAACAACAAAATCCTCTGCTCCAGCACTTCTGATCTCTCCCTGTTCCATGTCCCTTAACTCAGACACTCCCATGGGTTGCATTCCATATATTATTTGGAATGGAATCCTTCCAGTACTCCTGTTTGGTGAGTTATTATATGAAAATTCTGCATGTGGCAGAATTTGATCCCACTGGTTATGGTATTCAGTAACCGAGCTTCTCAATAAATTTCCTAAACTTCTATTTACCACCTTGGTCTACCCATCTGTCTGAGGGTGATAAGATGAGATGAAGGAAAATTCTTTCCTCATCTTCTTCCACAACGTCCGCCAAAAGTGACCAACAAATTTTGTGTCTCTGTCTGAGACAATGCTCCTGGGTAGACTGTGAAGTCTCACAACTTCTCTGAAAAATAGATTCGCAACATGTGTTGCATCACTAGTCTTCTGGCATGGGATGAAATGTGCCATCTTTGAAAACCTATCCACCACCACAAATATGGAATCGAATCCCCTTTGTGTTCTTGGCAATCCCAACATTAAATCCATGCTTATTGCATCCCAAGGCCTCTCTAGTATTGGCAATGGTTGATACAATTCAGTGTTCTGTCTTTTCCGCTTAGCATGCTGGCAGATTCTACATCTGTTAAAAAAATTTATCACTTTTTTTCTCATACCTAACCAATAATATGAACTTCTCAACTGTGCAAATGTTTTATCGTGGCCGAAATGTCTAGCCAATCCTCCACTATGCTTCTCCTTCAGAATATTGTCCCGCGTTGAGCATATTGGTAAGCACAATATATTTCCTCTGAACAACAGCCCTTCTTGAACCATATACTCTATCCACTGACTTCTATCTCTCAGTATAGGATTAACACATGCCTCATATGCGTCCTTGAAATCTATATCGTCATGATACATGTCCTTAAGGTGTTCAAACCCCAAGGTCTTCACCTGGAATTCCTGCATGATCAAACATCTCCTACTTAACGCATCAACAACCTTGTTAGTATTCCCAACAATATGTTTTATGACAAAAGTAAAATTTTGCATCAATTCAACCCATTTTGCATGCCTCTGATTCAGTTTTTCTTGTCGGGTTATGAATTGTAAAGCTTGGTTATCGTTGTACAAGAAAAATTCTTGCGGGACAAGATAATGCCTCCATTTCTTCAATGCTTGAATTATGGCATAAAACTCCTTGTCATATGTGGAGTATTTCCTCTTAGTCTCATTCAACTTCTTGCTGAAATAGGCAATAGATCGATTTTCCTGACTTAAAACTGTTCCTATTGCAACTCCACTTGCATCACATCTTACCTGAAATATCTTCCCAAAATTCGGCAAGACCAGAATTGGTCATTCTGTTATCTTCTCCTTCAGTATATTGAAGCTCCTTTCGGCCTCCTCTGTCCATTTAAAAGACTTGTGTTGCTTCTTTACTGTATCCATCATGGGTTCACAAATCCCACTGAAGTCTCTAATGAACTTCCTATAGAAGCTCACTAATCCATATAAGCTCCTTACCTCGAACTTGCTTCTTGGTGATGGCCATTCTATGATCGCTTTCACCTTCTCTGGATCCATCTTCAGTTTATTCGAAGAGATCACGAAACCCAAATAAATGAGTTTTGTCTTCATAAAAGTAGACTTATTCAAGTTGATCATCAATTTCTCCCGCTGTAGCCTCCTCATTACTAGCATTAGGTGCCTCAAGTGCTCCTCTTTAGTCCTACTAAAGATCAGTATATCATCCAGATATAAAACCACGAACTTTCCAATGAAATCTTTCATAATTCAATTCATCAACCTCATAAAAGTACTTGGGGCATTTTTTAAGCCAAATGGCATAACTAGCCACTCATACAGACCTTCATTTGTTTTAAAGGTTGTTTTCCATTCATCACCTTCTCTCATCCTGATCTGGTGATATCCACTTTTCAGATCTATCTTAGAAAAGAAATTTTCTCCACTTAAGCAATCCATTAAGTCATCCATTCTCGGTAAAGGAAATCTGTACCTGATGGTGATCTTGTTGATGGCTCTCGAGTCTATGCACATTATCCATCCTCCATCTTTCTTTGGGCTTAACATAGTTGGTACTGCGCATGGGCTCAAACTTTCTCTAACCAAACCCTTATCTAGCAACTCTTAGACTTGGTTCCTCACCTCCTCATTTTCGCGAGGTGTTAATCTGTATACTTCCTTGTTCGGCAGGCTTGCTCCTGATATCAATTCGATATGATGACTGATACTCCTGATGGGCGAAAATAAGTTTGGAAGCTCATCCACCACTATATCAACAAAATTATCCAGCAGCTCCTGAACCTCTTCAGGTAAATCATCCACTGATGTACTTGTAAAGATGAATCTGGGCCTCCTCACCATAGGGAATTGCATCTCTTGTTCTTCCTTGACTTCTTTCAAGAGTTCCTTCCCACTCATGAGAAGTATGCTTGTGATGGCTTCCTCCTTCACTCTCTTCTCCTCCATTGGAAACAACGTATGCGTCCTAGCATTCTCCTCCAATTTATATGTATTATTCCTCCCATCGTGAGTGACATTTCTGTCAAACTTCCATGGTATTCCCAACAAAATGTGGCATACGTCTGTTGAGTACATTTTTATGTTTCCTTTTTACTCTATAAACTACACTTTTGCCTCTATAACCATCCATTTTGCCTCCATTTCATTCCATATTTTCCATAAAATTGCTTATGCAAGGTATATTTATCATTCTTTAGCTTAAGAATTGAGTTTGTTTTTTTTTGACATTAAAATTGAAAATTTATCAGAAATGACAAGATTTGACTAAATCCCGTAATTGCTCCTAGGTTCGTGTACTTGCAGGACACCTGGGCGGAATCTGAGACTTGGGCCATGATCCTTGATGTAAAAGGATGGATGATTAGATATCATCTTAGAGATCTGAGCCTTCCAGGTGTTTGGCCAATGCTGGTCAAATAGGGCCACTTCAGCAGAAAATACCCTGTTTTAGCCTTAAATCATGGACAATTTTAGATTTTCTTGAGATTTGGTCATATATTATGGATCTGAAGGGGGAATTCGACCTTACTAGAATATATTATGGATCTGATCATGATCTTTAGGAGATTTATTAGCATTATTAGTTTCAAAACTCTTGTATAAATACTCTAAAGCATAGACTAGTACTACACCTTTTGGATGTGAATGAAGAAACTTTGGAATTTGCAATCTTGAGATCAGTTCTACATTTTTTTCTTGATAATGCCTATGATATGATGATGTGAATGCTGCTGGAAGATCCTTCTTAGCTGAGACAACTCAAGTGTACAAGTGAAGCATTGGAGGGCCCCCTTTGCCAAACTAGTACACTCTTCCTTTATGTTCTTTTCAAGTAATCTTTGATACATGTTCTAGATCAGATCTTGTTGTAGATGAGTTTATTCTTTTCTGTAGTTATATGAATTCCATAGTTAAGTAGAATTCTTAATGTTTCTAAGCCTTACTCATGTTGTGAATGATTTCTTAAATAAGAATTCAATGTGTGGTTTGCTTTCAAGCATTAGGATAATCATGAATTCTTTTTG
>SNQJ01S0287646.1:0-10902 GCA_010110895.2 Picea sitchensis | reverse complement strand
ATATAGAGACACACACACTTCATGTTGATTATGGAAGGAATTACAAGTCTCCCTTATACTAGGTTGTATAAAGCAAATATTTTACTTAAGTTTGACATTGAAATATTTCTTTGTTATTAATATTTTTTAAATGTCAAGTGTCAACTCCATATTAAGCATTGAAGAAATCACACATCACCCTAAGTACCTATTCACTCAATACAAATTTTTTACTTTCCAACATTGAAATATTTTTTTGTTATTAATATTTTTTTTTAAATGTCATGTGTCAAATCCATGTTAAGCACATAAGGAATTAAAAATCTCCCTCATACTTAGTTGTAAAAAACATTTTTCAATGCAATAAAATATTTTTTACTTTAAATTATTAAATATTTTTTAGGTTATTAATATTTTTTACTTTCAATAAGAGATTTGTTTGGTTATTAATAGTTTTTTAAATACAAAGTATCAACTCCATATTAAGCATTGATAGAATTACACATCTCCCTAAGACTTTGAAGTAGAGAGCACCTAATATAGAATAATAAAAAAATTACTTTCAATTATGATCAACATTTAAATATTTTTTTTAAATGCCACGTGTCAACTCCATGTTTAGCATGGAGGGAATTACACATGCAATAAAGAAAGTTGATATTGAAATATTTTACTTAACATGGACATTGAAATATATATTTTTTGTTATTAGTATTTTTTTAAATGTCAAGTGTCAACTCCATATTAAGTATTAAAGGAATTACACATCTCTCTCATATTTGGAAGTAGAAATCCCAATAATGATTTTTTTACTTTCAATTATGGCAGACATTGAAATATTTTTTTTCTTATTAATATTTTTTTAAATATCATGTGTCAACTCCATGTTGAGCATGGAAGGGATTACATATCCCCCTTGTGGTGTGGTTGTAGAAAACACCTTTAGACACAATAACATAAAACATGAATTATGACCTATTATTATAAATCCACCACTATTATCAACATAGATCCATCTTAACCTTTTTTAAATTAAAAAAATTTGAGGAAAAGTTTGCACCTCCAGAGCTTTGATCCCTCTTGGTGCATGATATGTTCGGAGTTAATATGGATGTGAGTTGGTTTTGGCTTGTAATTAATGTATTTTTTATAATGTTGAGATTGAAGCTTAACATAGATCAATGGAGAAGAAGATTGAGAGAGATATAAAAAAACTATAATCTTAAGTTGTAAGGTCAGTCATATTGTTATAATAGGTTGGTTGCAAGTGTAGGATTTCATCTTGTTACATAATGGATTTACCTTCTCTCTCTCTCTCTCTCTCTCTATATATATATATATATATATATACCATAAGAAATTTTTTACTTTCTTTATATATATATAGTTGATATTGAAATATTTTTTTAAATGCCAAATGTCAATTCCATATTATAAATTGAAGGAATTACACATGTTTCTCATACTTAGAAGTAGAAAGCACCTATCCATAGAGTATTTTTTTTTATTATATTGATTTTTTTACTAATAGTTTTTTAAGTGCCACATGCTAACTCCATTTTGAGCATGGAAGGAATTACATAGGTTGTACAAAGCACATTTCCAAGCAATAAAGAAAGTTGATATTGAAATGTTTTACTTAACATGGACATTAAAATATTTTATTTGTGGCCCACATTGAAATATTTTTTTTATTAATATTTTCTAAATGACAAGTGTCAACTCCATATTCATCATTGAAGGAATGACACATCTCCCTCATACTTGGAAGTAGAAGGCACCTACCCATAGAATAATGTTTTTTAAACTTTCAATGATGGTTTACATTGATTTTTTTATTAATATTAAAAAAAAATGCCGCATGTCAACTCCATGTCAATCATGGGAGGATTTACACATCTCCCTCTTACTAGGTTGAAGAAAGTGCCTTTCAAAGAAAGTTGGTATTGACTTAAAGAGGACATTGAAATATTTTATTTATGGTCCACATTGAAATATATTTTTTGTTATTAATATTTTTTTAAATGTGAAGTGCCAACTCCATATTAAGCATTGAAGGAATTGCACATCTCCCTCATCCTTGAAGTAGAAAGCACCTATCCACCAAATAATAATTTTTTTAATTTCAATTATGACCAACATTGAAATATTTATCTTTAATGTCATGTGTCAACTCCATGTAGAACATGAAAGGAATTACACCTCTCATATCCATTATATTGGGCTATAGAAAGTGCCTTTTTTAGAATAAGAATTGAATTGTACTAAGAATAATGATCCATTTGTAATTTGAGGGAAATATGTAATTCCTTCCATGCTCAACATGGAGTTGACATGTGGCATTTAAAAATTATATTAATAGAAAAGAAATATTTCAATGTCAATCTTAAATAAAATATTTGGATATTCGCATTACATAAAATATTTTTATATCAACTTTATATAGAGAGAAATTGAAAGAAAAAAATTCTTATTCCATTGATAGATGTTTTTTACATCAAGAGAATCATTATTCCTTTCTTGCTCAACATAGAGTTGACGAGTGACATTTAAAACAAAATTAATAACAAAAAGTTATTTCAATGTTCAAATTAAGTAATATGATGATGATGATGATAAGAAGGTAAGGGACTAATTGCAATTCTTTAGGATTTTGTTTGTGTGCTCGAAAAGAATTAAGAGATGTTTTCCAAGATCACCATTGTTTTGTTGAGTTAAAAGGTTAGGAAGATTGGTGGTGTGACAAATATTTTCAAATTGAGATCTAATCTGGGTATAGGTTGGACAATCTAAGAAAAAGTTTTTTTCATCTTCAATCCTCTTAGAGTCACAAAGGTGACACTCTTTCATCACATGACGTTTTAAGAATTGACCAATGCCCAGTTTTACTATGAAGCTCGTGAGAATTTGTTCTTATTTTAGCAATGTTTATTTTTTTCTTTACACTTGTCAAAACATAGAGATAATATTGATATTCTAGATTATGGTTGATTACCTCCTTATAATACCTTAATTTTATTTTTTCCTCTAACTCTTATCACACCACATTTTCTCCTTAAATTTCGATTTAATAATATTTTTAATAGTATCCTTATTTTTCAAAATGGTCTCTTCCATGATTCCCCAATGGCTTAGCCAAGACTGGGCATCTTTATGCCATCCCCACTTGAGTTGAAGGTGGTTATGGCTGGAGTTTGAAGCAATTTTAGGAAGTTTGTTGTCTTCCATGTTGTTTATCTTGTTCTTATACATTAGGTATCTACTCATAGTCGTGCTCTCAATGGGGGAAATGGTTGCAATTAGAGGAGGATAGGATATGATGTATTTCCTATAGTTTATAAAATTCTTTTGGATTTGCTCTATATTTATCCATGATTCTCAAGAGATATTGCATCCTCAAACTTCACATCCATATAGAATAACAAGAGTAACAAGAGTCTCAAAGATGAGTTTTTTCTTATCTCGTATCCAAAGATCCGCTTATTTGCGATTTTTTCAATCCCATAATAAGCTTTCCATCCTCCATTTGTCCTTTTCTCAATTTTATAATTCCATTTGAGTTTGTGATGAATACTGATTCCAAGATATTTGTATGGAGCCACTTCCTCCAAGTTGTTGTTGTCATATATGAAAGTATCATATATGATCTTATTGGATTTAATGATTATGACTTTTGTTTTGTCAATTTTAATAGTCATACCCATATTGGAGCAAAAATAATTGAGGATTCTTAGTTGCTCTCCAAGATCGTCGGGACTCCTCTCCATAAGAATGATATGAACATAAATAAGAATATTGACAACTATACCAGTGAGAGTTGGGCCAACGCAACATGCTTCCTCCAAACACTCTTCTAACTTGTCAATGTATATGCCAAAAAGGGTAGGGGACAAGAGATAACTTTGCTTGACTCCAATATTGCAGTTAATTTATTTGGACTAGCCCTCAGTTTTATTAAACTTGGAAATAACGTTCTCATACAACCTTATAGAAAAAACCCTCAACTTGAAAGGAAATTTTATTTCTTCCAACCCATCCCAAAGGTTTTTCCTTGGAACTATGTCAAAAGCTTTTCTAAAGTCAACAAAGCAACACAAAAGATTGGTTTTAGAATTGTGGAACTCCTCTGCAATGATCCTAAGGGTAACAAGATGGTCCATAATTGAACAATATCTCCTAAATCTGGCATGTCCTTTAGCTCTTTTACTAAGACTTTCTATCCAAAGGATAATATTTTTTCTAAAACAATTCCATATAGTTTGGCTAAAATCAGGTAATCATAATGGTATATAATTAGAGGGGATGTTTCTATCCCCATTTTAAAAAATAGTTACAATGAGGCTTTGCATCCAGGGTTTAGGGAAGCCCTACTTGACTGTTAAATTGAAGAGTTTGTGTATATGAGGGATGAGGATAGACCTTCTGATTTTAAAAATTTCAGCTTGGTAGTCTTCAATGTCCTTATCTTTCCCATTTGCAAGCCTCTTAACCATGAACTCTATGTCATCCAAAGAAAAAACTTTATCCTCTGTAGGAACAGTAGGAATGGTGTTCATGGCATTAGGGAACTCGTAAATACTTTTAAGGTAGGAATTGCATTCCCTTAAGGGAATCATATTATTTTCTTTAGTACTGCGAATTAGAATTTTCCTACAAAACTTCTTAGGATCAATCTTAGATAGGTGTAAAATCCGCTTGATGACACAGAGCATGCACTGAAAAAGACACAGAAAGAAAGGGACATTAGAAAATATAATCCCAAACTCCCAAAGGGGAAATTTTATTCAACAATCATTTCCCAATGTTACACTATTGTACAAATGGTCCCTTTATATAATATGAGGTGACCATAACAAATACATCATAATTGAAAATTTAGTTCCATTATTTCCTCAACTATCTTCCGAAGGATCTCCTATGATCTCTCCATAATATCTCTATGACTCTCTCAACAATATCCATCCCTACATCCACTCACTTCTCTCCATCTCTCATTCCTATGTAGTATTTCTAGAATATTTATACATTATTACATTTTCCATCACATAATTCATTAAACATTACAAGTAGGAATTATTCCTTCATGTCCCTCTTAATGAGTATTCTTCATTAAACTGGTCTCTTCTCCATATTTTCCTTTGTCGTCCTTTTGTTTTCAACTTTGATTTTATTTGGTCTTCTTCCTTTCTCATCCTCAATATTATTTCACCTTGTACCTACAACACATGAACAATGTTTAGATCCATATAAAAGAGTATCCATCCATCAAGATACACGGGTAACTAGCCGTTGTATCTGATGGTTCTCTAGGAAACTCCTTCTCGTACATGGTTCATCAACCGTTCTTCCATTGTAAGTCTTCAATCTTGTACCTTTTGCTCTCTCTACATCATCATCATCATCATCACCATCATTCTCCTAGGTTTTCTAGCTTACCTGTAACCTTGTTGTCGATGCTCCTACATTAGACTCCCAAGGAACAAACTATTCATGGACTCATGTCCATGTGCTCCCTATTTCTTGCAAATCTTTGCCTCATAGTTTTCTCTTCTCCATCGTATCCTCAACATCCTCAAGTGGTTTATGCTTACCACAACTAAATGATGACACACATTACATAATGGTATTAGATTACCATGAACTTTATAGCGTTATACATTGCCTCATCGGGCTTACATCAACATATGACTCAGGTATCTACAATTTCAATATTTCCTAATATGACTAATACCAAATTTCTCCTCTAAAACATTATCAAAAACCGGTAAACTACTAGGGATTTATTGTATCAACATTTCAAACCACATAATACTTTTTATTTATACCTTGTTTCTTTGTTCTTCACGCTCCCGTTGCTTCACTTCTTCCACTTTGTTGTGGCTTCCTTTTGAACCCTTTGTATGACTATCCATAGTCATTTCCCTCTCTTCCTTTGTAATCTTATCCATGCTCATTGTGAGTTGCAAATAACATCTACAATAACAAGTTTGTTTCACCCTACTACACAATACCTCACCAAACGTTTCTCTTGAACTTGGCCTTTTGGTATTTCTAATCCCTTCCGCCATAACCTTCTGAGCTTCCTCTACTCCTTAGCTACCATAGTTGTAGGCTTCTGCACTTTCTCACTTCCTCTCAATAGCTTCACTTGCTCTTTTCTCTAGAAAACTCTACCCACATTTTCAACTATGGAGTTGTCTCAACAACTTCTATCCAACTGCAACTGGAAGTTTTTCTTCTCTATGTCACAACTTTCTTACCGTAGGGTTCTACCACAAATATTCTTTTCTCTTAGTTGAAGTCTTCATGAGATATTCTTTTTTCTTTCAATGCGTCATCGTATTGTCAAAGTATGTTTCTTCTTTCTTTACACTTGCAATCTTCTCCATTTACCTGAAATTACATAGTTACAAAATATGTTTCTCGTTTGATTGTGCAATGTCCAACAAGACATCTTGATTTTTCCATTGATTTCAACTCTTCATGTTTTCATAATGTCTTGTACTTGTGAAAAAACAAAATCTTACCTATTATCAGAATGGCTAGTCCCAACACACACTCGATTTTGTACAAATAATAACCTTACTTTTCTTTCATCCTGATTCCCAATAATGACAATTTACTGACTCTTTCAACTCGACTTTGATAATGACATAACTAAAATCTATCAATCTCAATTAGATAAACTCTCAACTTTTCACTTGACTCCAACACTTTACATCAAGAGACTTCATATTAACTTAGGCTCGTACATTTAACTTAGGGTGTCGGGTGCACCCTTCTTCATGAATGAGCTTAACTTAGGGTGTAGGGTGCACCCTTCTTCATGAATGAATTTTACTTAACTCCAATTTCCTTCAAAGAATTTCAACTTCAATTCTTTGCTTCAATAATTTAACTTTGACTTTTTGACCCATTACTTTGACCATTTTATGGGCTCCATGTTCAAAAAATAAATAAAGACTCCATGTTCAAAAATAAATAATGACCCCATGTTCAAAACTAAACTTTAGCCATTTTCAATTCACTTTAGAATGGGAATTATTTTTCTCCATTTGAAAAGAATTTACCTCTTTGCTTCTTTGCTTGCCATCCGAACTGTTGAGTGGTCTCGATTAGTCTTTTGCATTAGTGCTCCTTTTCAAAAAATCTCCCATTGGCTTATTGTTGTGACATACCCATGAGATGGAATTTTTTTTCCCTTGATCTTGGACCAGGGTAGTCCTCTATTTGTTGAGCATCTCTTCAACTAATCAAAAGCACGCGCCTCCTGATCATGCCTCTTTCGGAAACACCCAGTCGATGTCTTCAAGCTCTTTGCTCATTTTCCATTTTAATATTACATAAAGACAATCATATTCGTGCCTATGAAGGAAAACATTCCCCAAATCACGACCAACACAAACCGTACCCACGACCTCCAAACTGGGCATGTGACAGAATCCATGAATTTCAGGCACAGAGACGCTGCACAGTCTCGATCCTCCGACTTCTCATCCATCGTTATGCACCAACAGATGTATTTGATTCTTCCAAACTGAACCCATAGGTCAACACCTCGATCTCATACAAGAGCATCTCATAAAATAGTAATATGAGAACATCCAACTGAGCGTTCAATGTCACAAAACATTTGTACACGAATTGGATGGGATAAATTTCATGTAGATACATCAAGCCTTTAGCTACCTCGAAAGCAATCTTCACTTCTCTATCATAGTGACAACGAACAACTATTTGCATAGATCTATCAACTGTTCTCCACGGTGATAGATGGATTAAAAAAAAAAGGTGTGTAATAGCACTCAGCTTGCATGGGACATTCTTTGGCATGCGACATACCATTCACCATCTCTCTTCAAATATATCCAGGCCTCTAGTATCCCTTGTCACACTCTTCCATAGCTGGAAACACTCATCTTCCAGTGTAACCTCTTCTAATCTGCAATCACTTCTTCCTCCTTAGATCGCTACGTTGGATGGAGATGTCCCTCCATGTGCCGTAGGATCCTCTCCTCTCAGCGCCAACAACAACCAGGATCACATTTCTGTGTTGATCTGGATCCTTGATTAGATCGGATTTCTCTCTCTTGGATCCAATCTTGTAATCCTCACAGATTGGATCCAATCGACTGTTACAACTCCTGATCCCAGAGGTCCTCACAAGACAAAGGCCATCGTCTAGCGAGGCCTCGCGGGATTCCCTATACTCCACCAGCGAGGATTCCTTGAAACACGGTTTCTCTGAAACCTTCCTGATACTTGCAAAAGTCTGGGCTCAACCTCTTCTAGAAAGATCTGCAAACTACATGTGCACTTTGGTATAACTTCAACTGAATAAAAAAACTTCCAAATGAAGCTTCAATGGTATTCCTAGGTGGACTCCCCTCTTGTCTGAATAGGGTGGATATTTCACCACTTAAACTAGATTGCAATAGTGGAAGGGTTTTGCTAAATCCAAACAAAACAATGGCTCCAAGAGAACCAATCAAGAGTTCAACCAAATCATAATACGAAAGAGAAGGGTTACCCCTCTATTTATTCTTCCTCTGGGTCTTCTAGACATTTTCCTTTTTTTACCAAATTAAACCCTCACTTTATCTTCCCTTCAATTTCATTTAAATACAATTATTTATTTTTATTTAATGTCACTTTAAGATTTTTCCTTCTTTTAACCTAGTGACACCAAGTAAAACTCCTTGACTCCCTTGTCCTTGTTAACTATAGCCTACAGAAGTCGTATAGGCTATCAAGTCATCATCTGTCATGGTCAACTGGAAGGGGACATTACATTCCTCCCTTCCCAAGATTTCTTGTCCTCAAGCAACTCCAGTTTAGGGTTTTGTAAGATCCGATCTCCTTCCCAAGTAGCATCATATGCAGGAAATCCTCTCCATACGACCAAATACTCTTGAATGACTCTGCTTCTCAACCTTCGCTCCCTGACATCAAAAATCCTCTTGGGAGCTAGAACCAACTACCCTTTCCTCATCTAGTGGAGGAATATTTTTCGAAGCGATGACCTGTTGTCCCAATGCCTTCTTGAGGCAGGATACATAGAAGGTGTTGTGGATCTTGCTATCCTCTGGTAGCTCCAGCTTGTATTCTACCTCCCCAACTCTCTTGATCACTCTGTAGGGTCCATAAAAGAAAGGCTTCAAATTCTTTGCACCACTATTCTTCAGCGACAACTGTCTGTAAGGTTGCAACCCGAGAAAGAAAGACTAGGTCTCCAACCTCAAAGTTGCATTCCACCATGTGCCTCTCTACAGACATCTTATGATGATTCTGAGCGGCCTACAAATTCTCCTTTAGGACTCTCAATATGTCTCATCTTTCCTGCAACAAATATTTTTCCTTGGGATCTCTTCTCTCCCCAAACGCCAAATCCACAAAGGATGGAGCATCATAGCCATACAATTCCTTGAATGGGCTCATCCCTATGGACATGTAATGAGTGGTATTGTAACAATGCTCCCTAAGATGCAATCACTTTATCCATGCCTTCTCCTGCTCTGACACACAGTTCCTTAGTTACTCCTCAATCCATTTGTTTACTATCTTTGTTTTCCCTTTTATCTAGAGGTGGTAGCCAATACTAGGTGCCAACTTTATCTTGGATACCCTGAATAGCTCCTGCTAAAACGTGCTAAGAAACTTGCTATCCTGGTCACTGACTATGTTCCTTGGAAGCCCATGTAGTTTGAATACCTCCTTGAAGAATAGATTTTCTACTAAGATGCGTTGTACTCTGAAGGAATGGAAAAGAACTACGCATATTTATTCAATATGTCCACTACCATGTAGATACAGTCCTTGCCCTACACCTTTGGCAACCCTGTAATGAAGTCCATGGAAATGCTATCCCACTTCTGCTTTGGAATCGGAAATGGCTGAAGCAATCTCGCAAGATGTGAAAATTATGACATGTTCTGTTGGAAAGTCATTCACTCCCTCACATGATAAAGTACATCCTCCTTAATACCCTTCTAGGAGAATCTCTCCCTCACTCGCCTGTAGGTCTTCAGATACCCCTGGTGCCATGTTAGTGGTGCTTCATGTACTGCCTTCATAATCTTATCCTTGAGTTTGGACTTATGGAAAAGATAGATCATGTCTTTGTAGTAGATGATGTCATCCACTACCCTGTACCTATCATCCTGAATACTACCCTCCATCATCTCACAGGCGAAGGTATTCTTAGAGTATTCCACCAAAAGAGTGGACTTCCAGTCTGTTGAGATCTCTGTCATGGAGAAGGTTGCAGGTCTCCTGGATAAGGCGTCAACAATTATGTTCTTCTTCCATTTGACATACTCAATGTCAAAATCACATGCCTACACCTTACTCACCCATTTTTGTTGCCTCTCATTTACGTCTCGCTGCTCCAAGAAATATCTCAATTTGTTGTGGTCGGTCCTAACCACAAAGCGTCCTCCTACTAGGTATTGTTTGAAATTAGCCAATGCACACATGATGGCCAACATATCCTTATCATAGATCAGATAGAGATTTTCTATCTCTCTTAGTTTTCTTCTCTCAAAAGATGTCACGTGTCGGCTCTACATCAATTCTACTCCTATCCCCTCACCAGATGTGTCACACTCCAAGACAAACGGCTACGTGAAATTTGGGAGTGCTAATAATAGGCAAGTGCTCATAACCCTATTCATTATGTCGAATGCTACCTGTGGGTCCTCTGACTATCGGAACGCCCCCTTCTTGGTGAGGCATGTCAATGGCATAGCCAATTGTGAAAATCATTTCATAAAGTGCCTATAATATGTTAAGGTCCTAACCCGCACATGGGTAGATTAATGTATTCGGATGTAATAAAGGTCAATATTAATAAGACCTTTCAATAAAAGAGAATTAGGCGGATGTAAGAAGACCTAATAGAAGCTTCCGCTTCTAGAAGGATCT
>SNQJ01S0287645.1:0-10902 GCA_010110895.2 Picea sitchensis | reverse complement strand
TCTTTCCTGACTGACAAGGGCCAAGTTCTCATCACTACCTCCCTGCTTGCTAGCTTTGGACTCTTCCTGAGTTTCTTCCTGGATGCAATCATCCCAAAGCCTCTCCCAATTTGGAAGTTTCTCCCGAGTGCAGATCCCTTTGACAAATGGTTCCCATGGCTTGGTGAAACCATTCAATGCCACATTAACAAGTTCTACGTCATACACTTTCTTTCCAATGGCTGCAAGTTGATCACCTATTTGGGTGATCCTCATGAAGTACCTGGTAACATTGGTAGATCTTGACATCTGGATGGATCTAAGCTTGTTTCTCAAGATCATCTTCATGTTCAAGTTGTCACTCTGGAACAAATACACTAGAGCCTTGAATATCTCTCTGGTTGATTGCTTCTCTGCCACGTGAGGGATCAAATGATCCTTCACGGCATCCAAGACCACTCTCTGGGCTTTGATGTCCTTCTTCTCAAGAGCGGTCTTCTTTGTTGCATCTGTCGATGTAGGAACAACCTTCTCTACAATCTCCCAAAGGTCATGTTCCTTCAAAAGCAAAGTAACCCTTGCTTTCCAAGACAGGAAGTTAGATGCTCCATCTAACCAATCTTCAAACCTGAGACTGGTTGTTGTCATTTCTAGATCTGATCAAACTGTCATGGAATTAACCCTGTTGATTTATAGATCTGCAAAAATCTTTTGAAATTGGTCTCTTCTTCAAAGTGAAGGCTCTAATACCGTCTTAATTTTCTAATCCCAACCCTAGATAAATTATTTCCTCGTGACTTCCTTGCTGAAATAATTAATTACATCTCATTGAATAAAATATACTTGCTGGAATAATTAACAAAAATTAGATAGCGGAAGCAAATGAAACCAATTTCAACACAAAGAGATTTTTTGCCCTTCAAATTTGTTTTTCATTAAAAATAATATCCAAGCATACAAGGGCTCCCTAACTAGGATAATGGCCCACTAAGAAAAATACAAACAACAGCAAAACCTGGCAAATTTCTATTGACGAAACCCTCTGTCAATTGTTGTCTTTGCATGTTGTACAGCCCCTGACGCGTGTTGTACGGTTGTTGCCTACGAGTTGTACGATAATACCCGCAGGTTGTATGGCCTTGGTCGCAGGCTGTACAGCCTCTCTAGCTACTCCTGAGGGTTGTATGGCCCCTCCAAAAAAATTCTCTGCGCTTGCCTTACTGGTATGGCCTCCTGAAATTCTCTCGATTGTTGTACTTTTCTCTCTTGAACTAACCTACAGAATGAAAGTTCTTCTTCACTCTACTTCTCTCTTGTGATGTGTCTTCTCCTCTCACCTTGGCTGCTTTTATAATCTTGAGTTTGACCAAATCAAACATAACCCTAATCTCCAAAGTGATTGACGGTTGAGTTCAAATCTCCACTCACTTGAGATCAAGGGCTACGATTCATTTAATTCACTAATGCCAAAAACTTAAGCATTTCATTAAATTAAACTCAATTATTTATAAAAAGACATTCACTTTAATAAAGTGTATTTTCCAAAGTTCTAAGAGGTATTAATGACAATTTCCACGCATCAAACACAGACCAGTGTGGAAATACCTGTCCGAACTACAAACTTCAACAGATGATGATGTCATGCGCTAGGGTTTGCTCGATGATGATGGGGCTTGCTTGACATTGGGGCACCATTTGATGGCTCGATGATATGACACGACTCTTGATGAGGAGACACGCCCTCCACCTTGCTTGCACCACTTGATGATGAGACGTGGCCTTCGGAGGTTTCACACACCCTCTTGGAGCATGATGTCACCACACGTGTGGCCTAGGAGGACATTATTATGGTGTATAAGCATGATTATTCATTGTTTGAGGTTGCTTGAGGGGTTGGCCTTGACCTATCTCACTTGTATCATGGATTACTTGTATTTTGTAGGGCTTTGAGGGGATATAGCGCTAGGTTAGCCTCATATATATATGCTAGAGCTACCTCAAGTCCAAATCATAACTCACTTGTGATTCATCACTACTACTTGCTCTATATCTATTCTTTTTCGCTATGAATGTCTTATGCCACTTTTGGAGTGACTTGGATGGGATGTTTTCTCTTGTTATGGTGAATTCTTCGTGCAAACTAGGGTTTCCTCATGATAGTGACTTGACTAGTAAGTGTTTTTCCATGGTTTAAGTGTTATTTCATAGTATATTTTGGTGAATGCTCTATTAGAGAGGTAATAGTTGCATGTTATCATTTTCTCCTTAAATAATTTTGAAACCCTAAGGAAGGATTAAGAGAGGATGTCCCCTTCCCTTGTGTTTTCACCTTGATTTTGTTGAAGCATACAAAGATAAAGCTAAGGATTGTGAGGGGACATCCCCTTAGCTTTGCCTTTGAGATCAAGACCTAGGGTTTATGAGAGGATAAACTTTAGGCTTTGATCTATTTCCATCCATTTTCTTTGCTAGACGCATGAGAAGAACTGAGACGGAACATAGGTTTTATGAGAGGATAAACTTTAGTGACTCTTCCTTTAAGGTTTGGCCTAGGTTTATGAGGGGATAATCTTAGGGTTTAAACCTTCACCTTTTCTCTTCTACCTAGCCTCCTTTGAATGTATTGCATTACTCCATTTGCCCTAAGAAGGAAAACGACACTAGTCTCTTGTCTACAAGTGTTTGCAAACTCAAACAAACTTTCTCTCCCTCAAACTAACTTATTGGGTGAATCCTCAACTACCTTCTTGTGCCTACTCTAACCCAACGATTTGCAATTTAACTCAATAATTTGATGTTGTTATAAAAGGTGATTGCAACCATTAGGGTTTGGTTAAATTGATGCTAACTTACCTAAGATTGTGGTCAAAGCTGCTTGGAATCATTGTCGAGCTATTGGATCTTGTTCTACTCAACAAGGGCTACATTTTAAGATTTAATTTGCTCATTTTGAGGGCTGATCTATTGATGTTGTTACAAAACATTTATTGTTGGTACAACGTTGCTATCTATTGCTAATTTTATTGCAGCAGCCTTCATTTGCTGATATCTAGTGTATGGGATCATTGCTTACATGTATATAGACCTGATAATTGCTGAAATATCTCTCACATCTTCAATCAATCAATTGTCTTGTCTCGTTTTCAACCTTTCCCTTGAAACTAGCATATCATCGCAAGTGACCAAGAGAGGGGGCCATAGACTTGTCTTCAACTTGCTATAGGATCCCTTGAGGTCACAAGGGAAGCCTCCCTTGTGTTGGATCTCCTTCCATCACTAAAACAAGGGGAGTGTTTACTAAGGTGACAGTGGTAGGCATTCCTAGTGTGTTACACTTGATCACCACTTGTGAGAGGCTTTGCACAAGTACAAATCCTGTGATAACACCATGTACTTTAGGAAAACAACAAACAAGCTGATAAATATGCAAATAAGGGGACATTAGAAAAAGAGGGGATTATTGTCATAAATGACAAGGTGTTTACCACCAACTAATTCCATGATGATGCATGTCAAGTCACATAGGCATAACAAGCTGATAAATATGCAAATAAGGCAACATTAGAAAAAGAGGGGACTATTGTCATAAATGGCAAGGTTTACTACCCACTACTTCCATGATGATGCATGTCAAGTCAAGTAAGCTCCAAATAAATGGGCACATAACACGTGGTATGAATGGCGGAACACTTAGTATCCTATATTACATGAAGCGAACACTCCCATTCTACCACATGCGTCACTCGCATTCTCAGCATAATTATGAAACATCACCCCGAATCTGGCACATTCAAGGTGGGATTTTGGCTCAGGGGATGGATTTCATTGTGTGGCGTCTCAAACATTTCGGTTTGCAACTCTCGCTAGTGGTTCTCAATCTAGCATTTGGGCTCTGGAAGTGGTGGCTCCTTCTTGTGCAATTCTCAGGTAAGTGGATGTCTTTCTTCTCTGCAGTTTGGCAAGATTCAGGGGAGGATTCCGATTTTGGCTCTAATTTTAGTTCTGAGGTTTATTTTCCTGCTATGGGCTTGGTTAATTTTTCAAGAGCTCCTCTCCGTTGTTATTTGGTCTCCCCATTGTCGTCTTGGCTTTCTATGGACCCTAGAGGCATCCACACCATCGTTTTGTGTGGTGGTTGGTTTATGCCTACTCAGGATTTGTTATCACAGGAAGCGAACGGGATTCTAAGTCCTTGCCATTCTTGTTTTGACCTCAGTTTTTCTTCCTTTTGATCTCAGCAAAGTTTGAATTTTCTTTTCAAGTTTGGCAACTTGGGTTTTGTTTTGGGTTTCTCTCACCTTGGCAGTTTGGTACCCTATCGACACCAAATGGATTTTCATGAGTTTGAGGAGATCCGTCGAGTACTACGGAGGCAGGAGCGTCTAATTGAAGGCAACAGTAATTCAATCCAGTCAATCTCAGGGAAAATCCAAAGGCAAGACGCTAGTGTCTCAGCCCAGTTGAAATTATAATGGGAATTTTGGTGCAACAAAGGCAACTTATCAAGGCAGTGGAAGATGAATGTGTGGCTCTCCACAGTATCATAGCAAAAATGTCACAAGGAAAGCAGGTTGGACCTTTAATCAGATACACTCTGTGAATTCAAGTTGTGGAAAATTCATGGAATATTCAGTACACCAGCTATCGAATATGAACATGCATGCAGTGGAGTCTGGCAATGAAGCAGTTGATGACGTCGTTGGTACACATGCTACTGGACAATAAGGTTATTAGGCACATACTGTAGAATATGTAGGATTAGGCACTTTTTTTAAACTGTGTATTTAAAATTGTTGATAATGTACATCTATATGTTGAATCTATGTTCCTTTTTGGACATTAGTCTTTTATTAAGGAGCTAATTTCAATGTAACTTTGCTACGAGCATTTGCTTTCTTATCACGGAATTTGTACTTGTGCAAAGCCCTCCACAAATCCCCAAATCTTGTGTAACTATAGAAGAAATTACCACTGTCACCTCAATAGAATCTTTCCTTGTTTTAGTGACAGAAGAGGTCCACCACAACGGAGGCTTCCCTGGTGACCTCAAGGGATCGAATAGCAAGAAATATCCAAGCCTACCGCCTCTTATCTTGATCACCTGTCAGTTAGGTCTATATCTAGGAAGGAAAAGAGAAGTCGCAAGGTAATTGTTGTACTTGTCCGGAACAATGAACAATTTGCAGCATATATTGACAATTACCAAGCTAAAGCATGCAATAATGACCTCCTTAGACACTAAACAAGTAAAATTGCTATGGTTGTTGCAAATTATAGCAGTAAACAATTATATGACAACAATAAAAGATTTGCAATAGCAGCAAGAAATAATGCTCAAAAACATAACAATTGATCATGAAAAGTAAGCATTAAACCAATAGATTATTATCTTATTGCTAGAGGTAGTTTATGAACAAGTTAAGCCACTTTTAGATAGGTGTATGAAGAAATCTAATGTACTTTGCAATGGTTGTAGCAAACTTTTATAACAGTAGCAAGAAATACTCAAAGTTTGCCAAAGTTAGGGTTAGTAAAGTTAGTAGGATGTTTGAGAGATTGAGAAAAGTGATTTTAACAACTACTATAGCCACAATAACACTCTTAGATCAGTGTCGTTGTCCTTTTAGGGCCTATGGAGTCTCAAATGCATTAAACTTGAAGATTGATCTAGGTGAAATAAAAGATGTAGAGTCTAAACCCTAAGGTGCAAGCACGTTTGGGCCTTAGGCTTTAGACTTTGAGAAAGAAGGTACCTAGGGTGCAAACACGTTTGGGCCCTAGGTGTCGTTTTTCCCTTCCTATAGGTTCACTTAGGTCAAGGATCAAATGTCTAGGGTTAAAACCATAAAGTGAAAGCACTTTTGGACCTTAGGCTTTTAACCCTAGCAAGGACATTTCACAAACTTGGACAAATAAAACTTTGTGAGGAAGAAAAGCACTTATGTCTTCCTCTTAGGGTTTCAACCAAACAATGATATTTGCAACAAGATAGCAATTTATCCATTAACATCAACAAGAGACAATAGAATTGCAGAAAATTACTTACTTCATCCAATAATCAAGAGCATAAAACCCTAATTGCAGAAATTATCCATCCAAATGAGCAAACCATCCACAAAAGACCCTCCTTCAAGCATAGTGCATAAGAGAAAAGACCAAGAAAGGCTGAAATAGCGAAAATTTAGAGGTGTTACCCCACAAAGTGTGAGGAATTGTGATGATCCAAATGAAAATGAGCGCTAGCCTTTATATATGAGCCTAGGCATAGCGCTTTGTCCACATAATATGTCAAAATTAAAATAGAAGTGGGGCCAACCCCTCATTTAACCTTTACAAATGCTAAAATGCAAAAATTAAATCATTAATGCCACACATGTGGTGACGTCAAGCCTTCCTAGGCTAGGAGAAGCCCTTCAAAGGCCATGTAGCAGCATCCCAGGGTAGAGTAATGGCAATGATGTGTCTCCTCATGCATGGTGATGCCAAATCATCACCGGTACCCCAAGTGTCCATCAAACCCGAATGCCATCAAACTCTAGAAGGTGACATCATGATCAAATGGAGGGTGATGTCAAGGGTTTAGGGCATTGCGTCCAAGCTGGAGGGAGTTGTATCTCGTCTCTGCATGGTGTTTGGTTGTCCGTTGCTACAACATCCCTGATCCAGTGAATAATAAACCCTGGGGTACTCTGCCCATCTTGTGAGCTTTCAGCCCATATGTGTGCCATCGTGACCAAATCTGCTCAAACCAAGCCCATCTATCCATCGTCCAAAGTTCTAAGGATGTGAGAGCTCATGTCGGAAGGTGGTGAGTCACTGGATGACTCACTGCTCTGCATCACACATACCAAAGTCCTACAACAAGGGCACAACGTCCTAGGTGAAAACCTAGGACATCCCTCAAAAACCATGTCAAGGCCATCCAAAACAAAGCAAAATATAAGACAAGGTAAACCAATGTTCATAAGAGATGTTAGTCCTTAAATCATGCAAAGTAAGTTGTCACTTAAGATATAAGCCATGTAAACAATTCACCTTAGTAACAATTGCCCTTCAAGCATCACACTGGCCCAGAACCTCATGTGAGTTGGCAAGTTTGAATATGGGAGGACCTTTATCCAACCCTATTAGGTGTGCCAACCAAGACAGGAAATAAAAGACCTAGGTAGAGGGATAGGCTCCGAGGGAAGTAGTGAAAGAAAGAAACCCTTCAAGAGTAAGCGTGAAAGTGATATGGATTAGGGCTTACTGCATGGCTTATGCTGTCATTAAATCCATTTCTATGAGCGCTTTTGTAGAGGAGCGCTTACTGCTTGAGATACCATTTCCTCGGTACTTTTTGCATTATGAACCCCTTAATTGTCTTTTGATACCCAGTTATTATTTGCAAGTCCCCTTTACAGGTTTCAAGCTTTAATCCTTCATTTTCCCTCTGGGCTATGGTTCTTTATAATTGTGCATTCATTTGCATTAGGACAGGAGCGATTACCATTAGAGGGGGTAGAGCTCAAGCTAGCCTGTGGCTTTTATGGTGCCCTTTATCATTTATAGCATATACATATATAGCAGTTGCATCAACTTTTGGGCCCTCAGCCCCTTCTTCTCATGAGAGAATGAACCATGACCCATCACCAAAGTTTGGTACACTATGAGAGGCTCCAGGATGGAAAGTGTTAGTATGGTGGGGAACATAATGTTACCCTTGTAAGAGCCCCCCAATAATACCCCTTTTCCTTGGGCGGTGACAACACGGGACTAGAGCACGGACGCTGACCACCAAGGTAAAACAAGCCAACAAATACACCAGTGATCCATTATCCAACTTCAACCAATAATCCTCATCCGCATGCCCAACAAATTAAGCACAACACTTTGCATGAAAGAAGGACTAACATACCTCGTGGTGACGTCGGCTTACCATCTCCCATACACTGGGTTGTTTGGATGTGATGAGCCTTGGTTGATCTGTAGCTGTAGAGACAAATGAAGGGGGCTGTTGGGCTGCCATTTGTGGACATGTTGGTCATCATCATGGTCGGGAACATTGTCTCCATTGTGGGCCATGAGATACGATCTCCTCTAGTTACCCCTAGGCATGGGGGGTAACATGCTTTAGCCTTTTGCTTAATATATAATATCTACCGGTTGTTGTTAAAAAAAATTAACTACCTCTTTAAGCTGTTGGGATTTGGCATAGCACTTCAAGGCCTCAACAACTAAATCCAATAATTTAATTTGCAAATTTGCATATATCTGATTTTTATTTGCAAATTTGCATTTATCTGATTTTACTTGCACATAGCAACCGATACAAAACGACAATGAGAGTGTTAATGTGAAACGAAATCCAAAGATAGGGATAAGTTACTATAAAAAGATAACAAGATATATATCATATAGATAACAACCACAAGCAAACAATAAAGTACGCTACCAGAGTGCGGGACAATACTATCACATTGTTGCAGATGAAATGAGTTATGGGTGTGAACCCAATCAAAATAGAGGAAGCTATAATAGCATACCTTAAGAAAGAGAGGGCCACAATCGCTGCATTTAGGGGGCTTGTGAGGTAAAGGCTTGGGCGATGGAGCAGACAGAACGGTACCATTTGCGGATAACACGTACATGTCCTCTGCTTTCATTCTTTCCTTCTGTACTCCTGTTTATAAAAGGATAAAGGGGCCATTAAAAACAAACCAGCGGACCATTATAAATACTCAATAGTTATGAGCTTATTCTAATTAATTAACAAACCTGATGGAGCCATTACAATAAGCTGTTGCGATTTGGGAATAGCAGGATCGTGGACTTTGATGGTGATGCTGCCACCCGTGCCTGAAACCCATCCGAGACCGTAGAATTGCTTGCAGAGCTCGGCTGCCAGCATCTTCGTCTCGATCACTGCCTGGCTTTGGCCTTCGGCGTGAGATGAGTTTGCCAGAGTACCCTCCGTATCTGCCATCCTCGCTTTATTTCAATTATATGTTTCGAGATGAAAAGAGATGAAGGTGCAGACAAAGCCCAATCCCACAAAAATGAAACCAATGGTAAAGCTGCTCGCTTCCATCTCTATATATGGATAGGAATATAGAAAAAGAAAATAAAGAGGTAAAAAGGAAACATAAATAAAAGGTCGTAATCAGAATATACCGCCACGACATGAGAAAA
This sequence comes from Picea sitchensis, assembly GCA_010110895.2. Classification (NCBI taxonomy): domain Eukaryota; kingdom Viridiplantae; phylum Streptophyta; class Pinopsida; order Pinales; family Pinaceae; genus Picea; species Picea sitchensis. The sequence goes on along the minus strand of SNQJ01S0287645.1, from coordinate 1,752 downwards.
GACAAGGTACCTAAGTCATTTTGGTTCCTTGTGTCATTATCATTGGTGTAAAATTATTGAAGCATGATTGGAGATTGAAGTGGAACATTTAATATATGTTGTGGGATTTAATAAGTGGAAAATTTATTTATTTTTTTGGTTTGTAAATAAGATGAAGTTTTGGTTTTATTTATTTATTTTTTAAAATATTATTTGAGTCTTTTTAAGATGGATATTAAAAATTTTGAGGGGAAGTTTTATGATCAAAGTTTTTATTAATTAATTGAAATTATAATTTATAATAAAAAAAATTATATTTATTAAATTTGAGGAAAGTTTTTATTAAAAAAGGGTTGGGTTCATCCATTTATTAACATATTTTTACGAATAATAGATAGAAAGCATTAAGAGGCGAGGTTAACGGTTTGATCTTTTATGGTGTTCGACGACCCTCTCCACATGATGTCATTAGACCCCTCCCATGTCGTAGTCCATAAGTTGTCCCCTCGAACTTTGAGCAAATAGATGTGGCATTATAATCATGCAGTGGTTAATGCCATAATGGCCACATTTACAAGTTGCCATGTATAGCCCTCCACATATAGGAATGTCGTTTGAAAAATGGAGAGCCTATTATCTCTCCTATGTCCCTGGTTACACATTGCTTGTGGTAACTCTACCTGTGATTTAGTGGAGTTCAACATTGCTCGCTACCCTATTGGTTCGATGGTGTTGGTCCCTATTATGAGGCTCATTGTGGTGCATTGCTTCGCCCATTACTTTTATGCCTACCATCCCCTACTAGGTATGTGCTTGTTGCAAATTATCATGTATTTCATGATTTCTTAAACTCTGCATTTATGCTAAAAAAATAATTTCTAACCTTTAGATGTGTTTTGTTATAATTCCTTCACCTCCATTATTGATCCATTTCTTAGTTTACCTTGTATGGAAGCAATTCCAAAACCTCTATTATCAATAACATTTGAATTAATAAAAGAGTCAAAGTATGTAGGTTTCCACAGTTAGTCATAATAGTAGAAAAAAATTATGGATAAAACTGTGTGAGAAGTTTTGAAACGTCCAACATTTTGAGTTGACACTCCACCCATCGTGAGGGACATAAGAAGCTAGTGTGATTGGAGAAGAGTGGTGAGGTTTGTTTATATAAAAGAAGAATGGTCAATAAAGATAACGGATAGAAATTGTGAAATTAATAAATTAATATAACTAGTCGTTGAGATTAAGTATTCAATGAAGGATTAATAATAGGGTTTTTAAGGGATAGTAAGAGAGGTGGTGAAAGATAATAGATAGAATGGAGAAATTAAAAAGTTAATAGAGGTAGCCATTGAGGTTAGGTATTCAATGAAGGAGTAATAATTCATTTATTGAATACCTAATCTCAACAACTACTTCTTCTAATTTATTAATTTTACTAATTTGCTAATTTATTAATTTTACTAATTTGCTAATTTATTAATTTTACTAATTTGCTAATTTATTAATTTTAATAGTTTGCTAATTTATTAATTTATTTTTCCATGTCTATTATGTTATCAACCCTATTATTATTCCTTAATTGAATACCTAACCTCAACGACTACTTCTTTTAACTTTTTAATTTCTCCATTTTATCCACTATATTTCATCGCCTCTCTTATTATCCTTTAAAACCCCTATTAGTAATCCTTCATTTAATACCTAATCTCAACGACTACCTCTATTAATTTATTATTTTTACCATTTCTATTTGTCGTCTTCACTAACCAT
>SNQJ01S0287643.1:0-10903 GCA_010110895.2 Picea sitchensis | reverse complement strand
ACCCAACATGTACCTCAACCATATACCAAAGACATACACCAATACAACCATCAAAAGTTATCTAACAATTCATCACTCTATCCATAAACCAAATACCATAAACCCTTACATCAAACCATGTGCCACAACCTCACTGTTATGTATCCTCAAGTTAAACCAACAAATTCAACAACACATCACAACCAAAATACCAATACCCATATGCCAAATTCCAACAACAAAATACCAACTGTATCCCTCAAAAAATATGATATATGCAACAATACTGAACATCCAATACCATCTCAAGAGATAAACCCTAGCTCACAAAACATACCTCAAACAAGATGTCCCATATCTCTCATAAATAGACCCCAAATATGTTGATGCCACGATTTTTCTGTTGCACTTTTTCTGCCACTATTTTTCTGCCGCACGTTTTATTCTTCGATTTTTCTACCATGATTTTTCTGCCGCAATTTTTCTGTCACACTTTTTCTTCCGCACTTTTTCTGTTGTACGTTTTCTACTGCAATTTTTCTACCACAATTTTTTTGCCACAATTTTTTTGTCGCACTTTTTCTGCCTCAATTTTCCTGCTGCACTTTTCCTGTCGCACTTTTTTTGTTGCACTTTTTCTACCGTACTTTTCTTGCCACACTTTGTCTTCTGTAAATTTTCTCTATCAATAATACCTGCCCCAATAACCTTTCACAAAAAATAGATATTCAATGATATTCAAGTGTAATTAAATGAGAGAGATTTGCCTCTTATTTATACTTTCATGTAGCATTACAGTTTCTTTATTTTAGGGAGTTCTCCATTTAGTTTATTATTTAAATAATTTCTTTTGCAAACACTTGACTTTTGGGGGCTTCTATATGACTCATGAGGGTTCTGCAACTTCATATGGACATAACTCTCTAACCGTGAGGATTTATGTGATGTTCCACATACCACTGGAAATGGCATGGCTAGCACTATCCATTTAGGATAGTTTCACTGACAAATTCACTAGCCTTCATCTGATTATTACACAATTAAGCATGGTTTCTCTAACCATACTTCTAGTATAAATCAATCTAGAAAACATCTTCTCATGAGGACTTTCACCGTAAGGGGACCACTTTGGAGTTCATCCATTTGTACTTCTTATCGACCATGACAAGACAATAATGAGTCATCTTTACATCAGACAAACTTGGGTCCATTACCCAAACCTTTATGCTATCAGGATTTCTTCAAGGGTTGAAATCAATGACAACCAACCTTAATCAACAGGAACATCATACCAATAAAACTTAACAGACAATTACATTCTTCTAATACATAGATTAATGTGGAAATAATAGTAAAGACTATATGTACACAATATACATGCTAAACTTATAAATATAAAACATGTAAAAAGACACAACATGAAATTGCACACATAAATGGTACTTATCTTTTTATAGAAGACCACAAATTGTGTGCAGACCTTTCATGAACCTCCCATCCTTAGACCACACAACAGATCAATCTCAGCAGTGTGTCACCCTTGAGCTGGGACTAAACTCCACTTGGGTAAAGGGATTCCTAGGCTAGGATGAGACAATTGGAATTTTCACAATCAACAAGAAGGATTTCATCCCAGGAGCCAAATCATACTAAAAACCTGCAACCTCTCATTCCCCACATGGTTGTCCCACCCCAAGAAGTGTGCCCCTTCTCTTCTCAATAGTCCTTCAAATGCCCCACTTCCCTTCCAAAGCTTTAAAAACAAGCCAGACATGAATTATCAGAATAATATAGTTATAATTGAGCTCCCTCTGGGAAAATCACTTCCCCGGTAACCTATCTCACCTGGAGAGAGTTTCTTACAGGCTTGACAACCTACTTCTTTAGTCCATAGGCCTGACAACCCACCTCTTCACTCTCTCTCCTAGTCAACCAAAAACATACTCAAGTGAAGGTAGCAACCGAAAATGGGTAAAGACACAGAATATGGAAACAAGCCATGCTCAGTCAAGGAACTTTGTTGGCAGAAACAACTAATCATTAAGGCACGATACGGGTTCAGGAAAATTACAGTGTGTTGTGCTTCACAGGAAAAGTACAAGATAGCTCAAACATGTTGTAGGTTCCAGAGGTGTGTGAATGTTCCATAGGTCAACACTGGAGGGGATGGATCAGTGTGTGAGTGCCTGCGTGAATGGGGATATATCCCCCACCTATATTTTAATGCACCCTTGTTACGCATGATTTTGGTTACTTTGGTGATATCTCAACAGTGATGTATTCAGACTCCCAACAAGGACTTTTTGCCTGAGAAAAGTGGCTCCTATATTCTTCCAAAAACATATTTTTAAGATGAGTTCACAGGTTGCCTATGGTCTAGGGTGCGAGAATCCTTCATTCTCATAGGCCACCCACACTTAGGGTGCGAACTTCTCACAGTCTGCTCCATATATAGGGTGCAAACCTCTTTTTAATCTTGGAAAGGAGAAGAGGTCTCGAGGGTTCTAGAAGGGAATCTTCTAGAAAATGAGTTGGCATTCGCATGGTTGTCATTTTACTAAATTCTCAGATTTGATGGGATCATCCTCATCCATGTAACCATCTCTCCTTCTCCTATATATTGAAATGTTTCTCATGGAAAAGGTTAAGAAAGATTGAATGAAGAATTGGTGAAAGAATTGTGTGAAGAACCCTGCTTGGACAGAAGCTTGAAGACTCTATTTGGTCATTCAAGAGGAATTGGATCTTCTTCCTGCTAGTACATAGAAATTATATGTGTTGGAACTGAGGGTCACTGAAAGGAAGCTTGCGAAATCAAGGCGACTAGGTTGTATCTTCTACTTTCATTTAATACAATACAGTGGCATGTCCCTTTCCCATAAAATTACTCTTATTTTATAGCATAACTCCTTGATCATATGTGTAAGTTGACATTGAATATACTTTTTTATCTTCGCTTTGGTTGGTTTTTGTTGTCTCGGACTTGACATCACAAGAGCACCAGAGTGAAGCGGGAACAACATAGACTTAATGAAGCGGTATCAAGGCATGTCACTTATTCCTTCTCTTTAGTATATTCAATGAATACAACTTAGGGAAATACTCATGTACTATCCTATTTTGTTCTATATCCAAGTGGATCTAGGGAGATCTATTAGTGTCCACACCTACCAATTTGTCTGATAACAAAATTGGTGAAACCGTTGGGGATGCAACCCATGTTTTTTGTTTTTTGGTGGTTTTTCCTTGGATTTTCTCTTAACTTACCATTTTTTCATTTCCATCAATCTTTGAGTCTAGACGAGACCCTGATAGACTCCCTAGGTCCAGAAGTTCCTTCAAAATTTTTGTCTTTTTTCCAAATTTTACTTAGTTTCAGGCCTTCTCGCACTGCACCATTCTGTAGCCTGCGAGAACCACTATAGTTCGCATCCTACTTTGCAATTCAATGTGAAATTCTCGCACTCTACCTGTGCTTAGCCTGCGAGAATTCTTGATTCTCGCACTATACACCACTACCAACCTATGAACCCATTTGCAAATTTTTTGGATTGAGGTTTTTTGTATCCTCAAATGCCCAGATTTGTATGTGTGTCCGAAAAGAACTTCTCTGGACAGTGATTGATTGTTTCTTGACTTTGAATCTTGTGAATGATTAGTCTTCGGAAATTGAAAGATCTTCTTGTTCATTTTTTCTCAACTGTTACCTCTTGACCTTTTCTTAACAAGGATATAATCTTTGGTTTTGAAATCTGAGTGGTTGTTTGGTTGGGAGCCGATGATCAGTTTAAAAGTTGGGATTAATTGTCTTTTTCAATTGCTCATTACTTGGAAAAAAATTTCCCATGTGCATTTGAAGAGACTGGTCTTGTCAGTTTGTTATTTTTGTCTTCATTGAAAGATTAGTTTGGGGTTTTGTTGTATATTTACTTTTCGTTGGTTGCTTGTTTTTCTTAGTTCCACCTCTGTTGTTTGGTTTCTAACAAAAAAAGATTAAAGAAATTTCCTTTTTTAAGCAACTTTTTATTCAACATATTGGCATTTAAGTACTGAAAAGACATCAATAGAGAACTTGCATTGTTCATGATTGATTGATATTGCATTTCTGAGAAGATCATACATCGTAGTTCATGTTGTTCTAGAAAACTCCTCTTTCCCTCCTGTAAATAGGATTCATTGAACAAAATATTTGTATCATTCATTCCTATTTTTACATTGTTGGGTCAGAGTCTCACACAACATCAGTTTCATTTCCGTCTCCTTTTGAGTAAAAACAGTCTTTAATAATATTGCGCAATTTTAAAATTTAACTAGTAACTTTTTCTAGGGCTCTTTTACACCAACATTAGCTAGGATAAAGCTTTGGAATAGGCAGCGAGACACACTCTCCAAAGCACAAAACACACAATAGTATCTTGTGATAAGGAGTGTCAAATTCCATTTGTAGCATTTTGTCTTGGGAAGCCCTTCTCACACAAGGGTCAAACCTAAGGTCGCATCGATATTGACAGAGTTACTCACCCTGCTTTGTTTATATCGGTGTAGAGATTGCACATATTATGGGGGTCACTTGAAGGTATACCCACAATGATGAGTGGAAGCCTCTCAAGCTAATTTTGGGCTAGATACCCTGCCCTTGTTTATGGATCGGACTATCAACTGTTCCCCTAGGCATTATTGTTGTTAGTGGTAACCTTAGTAGCCTATCTTCTTAGGGTCTTACACAAGGTAACTATGAAGGGGAAAGTATTCATGGTACCTGGAATCGACATTGGCCAAACTCACTCGGGCTCCTTAGAGGTTATACCCATGATTTTTTTACCCAAGTGGACCATAGAATTTCCTTTGTAAGTTTCGAGCTCGATCACAATTGACCCTCCACACCATTCACATAGAATGCAAGGCTTACCCCCAGAAAATTTGGAAGGTTCTCAACCCTTGCCTACCAACTCACCAGAGGGCTCTCCTCAACAAAATCAAGTCCAATAAATTTCCACTCCACAAGTGGAAAGAACTGAATCTCTAGAACAATTCTCAATTACCAATTCTTGAGAGGACTTTCAGCTTCATCCCGACTCTGAGAGACATATTGTTTGAGTGAATTCTTTTGGTGATCTAGTTGTTCAGTCTTCTAGGTCACCAACCGGACCTTTCATAGGACCTGAGGGTCAATATCCTTTTTGGACTACTTGTACTTTTAGACAGGATCTCTTTAGCTCAGGAGTAGGCGTTGATATCACTGTCGCACTTGAGCTGCCCAAAACATCTAATCCAGACGCGGTACCTTTTACTATTGCTTATTATTTTCTTGGTATAGAAGCCCTGCGAGATGACCACATATTGACTCTCCCTCTACAAATGTTCCATTACATAAATACTACGAGTCGTCACACCATTTTCTCCTAGAGTCACCCCAACACTTCCACTTGGATATCATGCGTTGAATGCTTATATTCCCGCGCCTACGCAAATTACATATAGAACTCCTGGTGGTCCCACTCCTTCTAGGCACAATCTTCTTAGTTTCATTCTGACACTTCTTCCACCCCCTTTTAGAGGACCTCTTTCATCCTCTATCAGAGGCATTTATCCTAGTGGCACCATCCCGTCTTTCACACCTAGTTACTAGATTCCTGTTGGTGGACAATTTCAACAAGGAGGCCAAACTCAACCACCCTTGCAGGACAAATTCAATGACTCCCAAGGTACCGAAGTACAATCTAAATGAATGTGAATGAATGATATGAAGTCAAGCACTCGAAAGAATCTCTTGATCAGGGATCAATGATGTGAAACCCCTGTCGAAAGCGAAGAGACCTGCCATTAAGGCATGCAGGCTCTAAGGTACTAAATAATTTCTAAGTCTTGATTCTGGATAATGAGTTGGAGTCGATAGAACACGACTTGTCATAGGAGGGCCTTGATTTATCCCCCATCAATGACACAAAATAAGTAACAGATTATGAGGGTGAAACAGAGTACGAATACAGGTTGAAACAGACACAGGAAAGGCTGACATAGTAAGAATGGATAACTACAGATGGCTGACTCAATAGAGGGATTGGATGAACTTCTCTTGAACACATGAATGACATGACCAAGGACTTGGCAGCACTGACTCAAAGACAGCCCAAGATACAACCTTGTAGCAAGTCGAACGAGAGATAAATGGATTTCCCAACCCATATTCAAAGGACTAATAGGGGGTGTCATGTTCAAGAGCGACGCTTACTACCATAAATATGAATACAAAAACACATCCCTTTCCCAAAATTTCTCTTATTTTATAGCATAATTCCTTGATCATATGCGTAAGTTGACATTGAATATACTTTTCTATCTTCACTTTGGTTGGTTTCTGTTGTCTCGGACTTGATGTCACAACAACATCGGAGCAAAGCGAGAACACTAGAGACTTAAGGAAGCAATATCAAGGTATGTCACTTATTCCTTTTCTTTAGTAGATTCAATGACTACAACTTAGGTAAAGAGTCGTTTCCTTTCCTGTTTTGTTCTAGATCCAGGTGGATCTAGGGAGATCTATTAGTGTCTACACCTACTGATTTGGCTGATAACAACCCTGATTGACACATGGCTCTCCTGGAGCTCATTTCTCTCCACTTGGGATTCATTCCCTCTCCCATGAGACTTAGGATAAAACAATTATCCTCACCTTAGAATTTAGGAAATAATAATATAAAATTCTCTTGGGGTTAAGCCCTCAATATTATCCCTTTTTCCCTAGTATCATAGCCCTCCCTTTCCCTACCTAGTGGATCTTATTCCTCCATTCTCTTTTATCATGGTTGGTCTACACGTATTGATGTCTTATATTAATGATATGAGTGTTTACATATACAAAAATAGGCTCACTGGCCTTTAGCATATAATCTCTCTAGCCTAATCATCACATAATCCTCCTAGCTTATAATCACTTGGATCACTAGCCTACAAAACATGTTTACAATTTAGTAGGGGCTCGAACTTGGGGTATTACAATCCCCTCCCATTATTTATGCACTATCATCAGTGCATCGTGTTTACATACTATATCAAGATTTTCAAAAATCTTCAAAAATATGTGGGTATTATTCCTGCATGGAATCTCCGTGCTCCAAAGTTGCATCCCCAGGAACGTACCAAGTCCATTGGACCTTTACAAGATCTATGGATTAATTTCGGAGCTACTTGATCTTTTGGTCTAGTATGCAAACTAGATGTACTTGAAAAGCACCTTCTTGCTCCACATGAATCACATTCCAATCACTAACATGATTAGCATAAGGTATATACTTTTTTATCAATGATACATGAAATACATTATGAATATTCATATATGTAGGTAAAGAAAGAATATAAGCTACATGCCCAATCCTCTCTAGGATTTCAAACATCCAACTACAATGAACTTATGTTGGCCCCCACTTTCAAGAATACATGATCATCCACATAGAATTCCCAGTGAATTCTTCCCTTATCAACATATATTTTCTTCATGTCTTGAGCAGTCTTTAAATTATGCCTTATTTTTGACATCTACTCTTTCATTTCCCTGAGAAACTCTGGCCCAAATACTTCTCTATCCATTGGGTTGTCCCAACTTACTAGTGTGTTTCACTTTCTAGCATAAAGTGCCTCAATTGGGCTCATCTTCAAAGATGCTTGGTAACCATTGTTGTAAGAAAAATTTACCAAGTGTAGATGGTGTTCCCATTTTTATGGTTTATCCATCGCATACATCCTCAACATATCCTCAATCACTTGGTTCAACCTCCCTATTTTCCCATCAAATTATGGATGATAAGTTGTGCTAAAATTCAGATTTGTTCCAAATCCTTTAAACAATCCTTTCCAGAACTTTGAGGTAAACTTTGGGTCTTTTTTAGACACATTTTTCTTGGGAATACCATGAAATCGAGCTACGTCCCTCATATAAATATCAACAACATTGGTTTCCTTCTAAATGAAATGGGAAACTTTGGTAATTTTGTCCACCACTACCATGATCGAATCATGTTGCTTTCTTTTTTGGGGCATTTTGGTGATGAATTCCATTGTCACGACTTCCCACTTCCACTCAGAGATAAGTAATGGATGCAATAACCTAGTTGGGTGTCTATGCTCAGCCTTGACCTTTTGAAACTCCAAACATTTGGTAATGTACTCATCAATTTCTTTCTTCATGCCTGGCCAATAATATTGGCTCTTGACCACTCCAATTGTTTTTTGATATCCTGGGTGTCTAGCATAGGGTACATTATGCATTTATTTCAAAATAATACTTCTCAATTATTGGGAATTGGGTACATAAATTATTTTTCTGTACATGAGAATTTCATCAATCCCCAACTTGTAATCTTCAACCTTCTACTGCAAATTACCTTGTTGTAATTTTGTTACTAATTCCTTGTAATGAAAATCTAATTTTGCACCTTCCAAGACTTTGTCCTTCAAATCAGATTGATACATGTTGATGGTTGTAGCATGAAACTCATGAACTCTCCTGTTGAGTGCATCAACCATATTTTTCTCTTTCCCTTTGATATGATTTATATCAAATTCATATTCTCTAAGAAATTCCAACCGTCTACTTTGTCTGGCATTTAAAGTTGGTTGATCAAATAAATATTTCAGACCATTATGGTCTGTCCTCAACTCAAACCTTTTTCCCATGAGGTAGTGTCTCCACTTCTTCAAGGCATGCATTATGGCTGTCAACTCCAAATCATGAGTGGCATAATTCCTTTCATTCTCCTTCAACTTTCTTGATTCGTAACATATGAAATACCCATTCTGACTAAGGAATCCACCAAGTCCTTTGCATGCTTCTATGCATACCATGAAATCTTCATTCAGATCAACAATCCTTATAATTGGAGCACTAGTTAACAACTACTTCAAATGTTGGAAGCTTTTTTCACACTCTGTTGTCCACTGAAACTTCACTCCCTTATTTAGTAAGGAATTAATCGAGTCGGAAATCTTTGAGAATCCTGAAATAAATCTTTTATAATAGCTAGCGAGACCCATGAATGATATGACTTCTATCACATTCTTAGGTGATGACCACCCTCTAATGGACTCAATATTTTTTGGGTCCACTGCTATCCCTTCCTCATATATGATATGCCCCAAATAATTAATTCGGTTCTGATAAAATGAGCACTTGATCAATTTGGCATACAAATGATTCTCTCTTAAAACTTGTAATACCATATTCAAGTGTTGTTCATTCTCTTCCTATGTTGGGAATAGGCCAGCTTGGAGAGAAAGGCACGACGTGGGAGGTGAATGCGCATGCAAAAGGATCAACACGTGTAAAACAGATGTGCATGCAGAAGAGGAAGGCATGTGAGGCACACATGCAAGAAGACCTATCCAAGAGAGGTTTAGGGTTTTGGTAAGAGACTGTAATGGTTGGTAAGACAAATATATATAAATAACTACCTAGGAGGTCTAGTTAAAGGGTGGTTTTTTGTTGTAGTTGTTGTTGGGGTTTTGGTTAGGTTGGGTTGGAGTTGGTTGAAGACTAGAGTGTTTGACCATTGGTAGTAGTTGATTTTTGTAAGTTTAACCTAATTTTGTAAGTTGTTGAGCTGGGGAGAGGGATGAAGGTAGATCTTGAGGGTTAGATCGCAGGCTGAGGAGCCTGGTGCAATCTAGTCTGCCTCATTGTAATATCTTGACTTGTTTTGAGGAAGTGATGTAATGCATATGGTTCTATAGGTTTAATCAAATATAATAAAAGATAATAATAGCCAAATATTTGTGAGTGTATCCCAGGAGAGGTGAACCATGATAGACTTGCATTGTGTGATTGAATGTTATGTATTTTCTTTGATGTTGATGATTAGATGTTAGATAAACGGATGAAGGAATTAGTTAGCTTTGATATTTTTACATGCATGAGTAAGAATGATAGTGTAATGAATTTAGATGTATGAAATAGTGAATGATAAAAGGTAACTGAGGTTAATCACATATCCCCATTCATTCCCAACTTGCAAGCATCTGAGCATTGCAGCCACCCATAGAGATATCTCGGGTGAGACTGCGTAGTGCACCTTATGTACTTTGTTGCCTTCTGGTTTACCAAGGGGGATGATAGTTTTAGAGGGATTTTGTTGGAAGCTTCTTTAAATATGAACCTGGGTCAACTTATGATATTAAAGTAAGATCAGAGTAGATAAAGTAAGAAACCAACAGATGGTTTTGTTGTCAGTTGCAATAGAAAGGGATTGAGTGAAGGAGATTTGTTGAAGAGACATGAAGATATGATGACACAATGTTAAAATACTGAGAAGATAAAATGGGATTTTGAGACTGTGGACCCCAATGAAGGTGGAGATAAAGAGCTGGTTGAAAACAAAGGAGATGGAATTTTCACAAAAAGATAACAGAAACCCGAAGTTAACACCATAAAAATATCTGGACAAATACGTATTCAACAACTTGCATGAAGTATTTCTCTGTGATTTCTCGCACGTGTTGCAGGAGTGGATATTGAGGTTGAAATAAAACCACCATACAAATTGGATCAAAAAACTATAATGGAATCATATTGACATCACATAGTTACAAAAAGTTGACAATAAGTTTATGCGTGCAGTAGATTTCTGGTTAGACAACATTGTTGCAGGATTTATCATAGAATTTGCAATAGATATTGTGAAGTATTACAGTGCAGCAGAGAAAGATTTCTTGAAGGGACATCGAGGTATGTATATCATATCGACGTACATGTCCATTAAGATGTTATTGTATAACAAAGGTGTAATGACAATGGCCTTAGACAACTAAACTTCCCTGTGTGCATGGGGGAAGGGGGGAAGCACTGACAAGAGATGGATAAATGGAGGAATATATGGATAAAGGAAAGAAGGAGGACACCTTGGATCCAATCATGATGGAGGAATACCAAATC
>SNQJ01S0287642.1:0-10903 GCA_010110895.2 Picea sitchensis | reverse complement strand
GCTACAATACAATAGTGAAGGGCATAACCCTAATCCTACCTTAGAAAGCTAACCTGGCAGTTACCATGCTGCGTGATCATTACCGCTACCGGTTCAACCCGTAAAAAGTATTAAGCTCACCTTAGGGTAACGTTGCAATCAAATAGGGGTAACGATAAGGAGGCCGATCTAGGTTAATAGTCGCTGTGATAAATGACAAGGCACACTTTACATTATTCAAATCATGCTCGACCAAAAGGAGGGTTGGCTGGCTCTAACCCTTCGCCAATCAAAGGAGGGAAGGCAGCTGGAAAACCAGCAGTTACGAGCACGTGCAGGGAATCGGAGGGCGATTGACGCGCGCTGGCCCGAATCACGCCGCAAGCAGCCATCCCCGCCGTTTGCAATTTAATAACCAAGCATTTTCTCACGATGAGGTTGGGAACCGGGCACTAGAAGACCTCGGTGTGCACAAGGGTTTCGAAAACAGGAATGTGAAGGATCGGCGCGTTGAGCCTGGCATCTTTTACGTTCATGACGGGAATAATAATTTAGAGAATCGACCGAGAAAAAGAAAAGGAACCTGAGGTTAGCCTTCCTCTGAACAGTCAGAGAACACTGTGCCGAATTGTCACCCCAAGGCTTTAGCCTGTCAACGCGGTGCGTTGTTGTTTAGCTGGGCGCGTGGGAAAGGAACTAAACGCGTGCCGAGGAGAGGCACGGTTCCAGGAAGATGCTGGAACGAAAACTTCTCCCAACCCTGGACGGAAGTCCCGTCTAAAGAAGACGTCGAGAAGGATTAGCGCCATCTCCCGCATGGGCCATGTCTTCGATCACTACCTGTTTGTTTTGGAGTTATCATGCTAAGTTGGGTCCTTGACGATTTCTGTAGTATTACCGAGGGATAGATTGACAAAAACACCCAAGATAGCGTTCGGTCATTCCGAGGCTTTTAGTGGAACTGTTCAGGTGTAAACGCTGCGTTTAGGAGAGGCACGGTTCCAGAAGATGCCGGAACTAAAACTTTCCCAACCCTCGACGGAAGTCCCGTCAAAGAAGACGCCGAGAAGGATTAGCCATCTCTCGCGATGGCCATGTCTTCGATCACTACCGCTTTGTTTTTGAGTTATCATGCTAAGCTGGGTCCTTGACGGTTTCTGTAGTATTACCGAGGGATAGATTGACAAAAACACCCAAGATAGCGTTCGGTCATTCCGAGGCTTTTAGTGGAACTGTTCAGGTGATTTCAATGGATTCCATACGAAAATACGGGAGGAGTTGGTGGGTTTTCAGGTTTCAGGGTTATACAAAGTTGAGCTGGTGGAGACCGGTATAATACTTTCGCGGATTTGGGCAGCGGGCTTGCAACTGAAACTGAGGGTGGTGCGAGCTTGGCAGTCTCTTTTGCATTTGGGTTGGGACCTTGACGTTTGTCCATTCAACCCTTGAAGACAGCCTTAACAATAAGACGTCGATTCAACCCCAAGGCGATAACCTGATGATAAAGGAGGTTGGAGCGTATAATTCGAGGAGTTGGTTTGTTTCTCGAGTTTTGTGAGAGTTTACCAAGATAATGCCATGATGCCGAAGTTCACTGCATGTTGGTGAAACCTGTGGGCGATTTCAGGACTCCTTCAGACTTCCTCTATTACACTCTAAGGCAAAAATATTGATATACTTAACCTTATGCAACTAGGGTTTGACTTACTCAACAAGGCTGGGATCCTGCCCACTGCAGCATCGATAAGGATTGCATAAGGCAGTTCCTAGTCCGGGAATTTCCTAAGGGTTAAAACGCCTGCCACCTTAAGGACGTTCAGAAATAAAACCCAAACGCAGAACAAGTTCACAAGAAAATGCAAGGATTTTTACACAAAACGCAGAAGAAGTTCACCAGAAATTGCAAGGATTTTTACACAAACATCGTGGAACCTGGCAGGTGAGTGCCAGGACAAGATCTCCGGTGAAAAATGGAAACATGGTTACTATCACTATGTAGGGTTTTAAATAAACAATAGTTACCCAGTTACATCTACAAGAGTAAAGAAATTAACTCTTCCATTCCATCCATTGCATCTGTTAACCAAATCATATCACATTCTACTCTACTAAAACAGAAATCATAACACATTCTATTTGCTTTCTCCGCTAATGAATTGCGTTCTCGCCGCCTCGCCCAAGCTTTCCTACCCGCTTGTCGACCTTTAATGAGCCCACTGCGGCCTTCCCAGCCAAACGCTAGGGTACTCTTCTTCCCCTCATCTCCTCGAAATGCTAGCAAATACACACAACCGTGAAAGTTCCTAGCTCCTCACCAAAGGTCGAGCTAACATCACAATATACTTTAGGATTCCCAACCTACCAAGAAACTGGCCACCCTCCTCCTCGCCCTCAATCTCACCCAAAAGAAAAATCCCAAAAGTCCCTCCTCCCTCTTCTTTTCTTCCCTCCTTTATCCTCAAACCCTAATTCTCCTTTCACTTAGGTTTTCCCATTTCTTTAGTTTCATTCGCTTGTAAAATCCAAAATTGATTTTTATTTTTATTTTACTTTTCCTTTTTTTTTTTAAATCAAAGCATGCTACCATTTCACTAATTATCTATTTATTTTATTTATTTAATTATTTATCTATTTATTTATGCATTTTAATTATTTTATCTATCCTTTCATTTTATTAGTTTAATATTTAACTTTATTTCCCCTTCCCAAGCTTCTTAACTTATGGGTTTAGAGTTGTATAAATATAACTATACCTTTGTTTATAAAACAATTATTCTTTTCACAACTTCTTTATAACTCACATGCTTAAACTTCATTTTTGGTTATAAAATGGGTTTATAATATAAACCCACATGTATTTATGTTTTTATTCTTTTTTCTTTTATTAGGAAGTAAGTATTCATTTATTTAACTTATCATTAATGTGTCTCCATTTTCAGGATTAAAGAGAGAAATTTAGCTTATTACGGCTTAAACGCATTAGGGAAGGGTATAAGAGCTTTGCAAACACGGAAAAAATTAGCGCATTAACCTGACATGAAGGGAGATGGTCTGAGTTATTTATTTTTGCTGTTTTTGAAAGTTCAAAAGTTACACACCGAAGATCCCTGCTTAGAAGGCTTAGGCATTTTAGATTTTTGGCTAGACAATAATTGGTTAGGGGTAATGCTTAAAGCTTTACACAGGCGCTGAAGACTAAGGCTAGCTAGGGCCGATCATCAACCTCTAATTCCAGCGACGCGTCTTCGTGTCGCGACCACGGCGCCAAGGTGCCACTTTTTAGAATTTCAAGCAGCGACGCGTCTTTCAGATGCACCACGCAATTCAAGGGTGCCACTCGCCGACCAACTCCATTGGTAATTCTCTATAACCCCGAGTCAACACTACTGTGTGAGCTAGTAGGAGACTATGGGTTTCTAAGGAATAAGGCCTTTATTGCTCTTTAGAATCATCGTATTTAATCGCCGCAATGGGTTCCTCATGGCATCAGGTAGGGGTCATTCAACTAGGTAATCGCTAACCTACAAGTCGGTGCCATCATCGAGTGCTAGCAGCGTATGGTAGGTCGCTAACCACCCCTCTCCCTCAACTTATCTGCAATTGTGTGTGGCCCTTTACTCCATAGGTGAGCAAGTCGCGCTTATCGCCACCAGATCATCAATAATAATCATGTCAGAACGTCGCCATCAAATCATCACATCAAATCAACATCATAATAAAACAAATCAACCCTAAAAGCACACTCCCACTTCACCGAGTCCATAGTTCTACGGATGCCTCCGCATCCTCAAGGTCACAAACTTGCACACTCAATAAAACAGACTCAAGTAATAACACCTCGTGAGTACACAGAATAGTAACTATCATATCATCTTCGCTAATCACATCATAACCAAACATATAAGGTCCAACATCGTGCATTCCTCGCATCACTTGGCGCAGCAAGTGTCCTCAAAGAATACAGTGGTCCTGCCGAGCTGGATGTTACAAATTTGCATATGGTTGTGACCAAACAGGTTGAAATTGATAAACTCGCAATCAAAAAGCCTAAAGATAAAACTTGTGCTAATTCTAAAGGAAAGAAAATGCTAGGTTAATATCTCGAATGGCGAGAAATAAGCCTAAACACCCTGCCAAATCAGAACCTATCATGGTCAACGAAGACTCCGATTCGTGAATTGAACATTTTCGGCCGATGAGTATTCCCCATTTGAAGGCTTGTGCGACAAACCTTCCCCAATTTAATTCTTTGTGAAAACTTCACACCTGCCTCAGGGATGATCCTAATTTTCCTCTCGTTATTAAACTACCTCATGAACCCTATGAATCCCATCAAGCCCCTTCTATTCAACCTTGTTCCATCTTGGCGATCGGGCTGTGTGGATTGTGGTTGGGGAGGTACTACTTGGATGTGCCGATGTTGCAATCTAGAATCCATGATTTGGAAACCAAGTGGCAAATCTCACTGGTCATAACGCTGAAGCGATAAAAATCCTCTCGATAAGAAGAATGAACAAATTGCTCAATTGCTCAACAATGTCGGTCATTTCACCATTAACGTCAATTCGGAATTGGCATAGCCTTAGCAATCTTGTTGGTATAACTTTTACCCATTTATATGGCATGATCAGAAATTCTGTGTACATTGTTGACCTGCTCTGTCATGCATTTGTTGTATATAAGTTTTGGTTATTAATTTTGGATTGGTTTTGATTAGATTTAATTTGGTTGATCATGATTTGATTTGAATACTCTGTTATCTTTTCTAAACACAGGTTATTATGGTATCCCAATTTTGGGACACAGTCAATATCTTTTTCGATTTGGTTATATCTTGTGAGATATGATGGGCAAATTGGTTAGTTGTTGTGATTGTATATTCTATGCTCGGCCACAGATATCATTTGTTACATAATCAAAATTTGAATGGATATGAATAGTGGCTATTACGATTTGAACTGCATTCGACAGTGTAACAAATATATCGCTTTTGATTCTCGATTGGAGGAATGAAATTGATCGTATCAAATCTTACGATTCGTGTCTATAATTAAACTCAGCCAAATTCATTTCGGTTATTTCACCGGTTTATGAAGAGGATTCGGTTGGATCATTAAGACCCTATCGCTGGATCGTGGTGGTGATCAATAAATTTAAATGCATTTGATTGTTACCATTCACCGATTCCATTCTAAAACGATTTACCTATCTTTGTGATTATTTGAAGGATATCGATTTATTGCTATGACTATAATGAGTTAATGATGGTTATGATCATTGTTTCTGTCATGTTTGTTCACCATGTGATACTCAACAACCGTATTCTATAACAAATTTTAATGGATATGTTACGTTTTGATTGTAATTGCTACAACCCGTTCATTTTGACAATTGAATAAAACGATATGAATTTCACACAGTTGTAACCAATCGATTATGATAAGGATCGATTATTATCATATCTATTTTGGATTACATCATACTGTTGGCTTGTAATTGCATTTGGATATCAAAAACAAGAGATTATTATTTGCCACTTCTATCTGTGATAACCTAAAAAAATAGAGCATTCTTACCCTGTCCCGGTTGTATTCTTTTTCAATTTGAATGATGAATTTGCTTGAACTATTAGTATTAATTTTGATGAGGAAAAATAAAATAAATTGGATTTGATTTCTTTTAAGATTTTTATTTGATTGATATCTAGTCCTCGCTTATTATTCTGGACTAGCTACATAATTAGATGATTATGTAGCTAAGTCTCAGAGAGTCAATTTTTCTTATTGTTTTCTTAATAAAATATCCTTCTAATTTTGTCTTTGTGTTCTATTGCAGGCAAAATTGAATTCGGCACAGTATTATCATGAGCAGTTAGGGGATGTTTCAATGATTTTACTTGCATTTTATTTCCTTAGTTTAGGTGGACAGGGATATCTCAGATATGCAACCATTTGATATTATCCACAAGGAGGTTTTACCTGTGAAGAGACCTATATATACTTATGATTTTTGTAATAATGGACATCCTCAATTGTGGGAGAAAAAGGATATGGAATTAAATAGAATCGAGCAGAACTGATGTTTTGTCATAGCTTTCATTTTTCAACATATCAACATTGTGTTTCAAGTTTGTATATTTTGTTTATGGTTTAGTATTACTTTTGCTATCTAAATCAAATGCAAATGATATAAGTTTATTACTGTTATCCATATCTTTTATCTCTTTCCAAATAGATTAAAGACATAACAATTATTAATTCATTTTTGTGAATGATAGCTTTGTCTTCTTCTATAAATTGAATTGTTATATAAGTCCTGCATAATAGGTTTCCCCTTATTTATATTTATCAAATGTAAGATTGTTATGATTTTCTTTATGTCTTGTCATGGTCTTAACATACTTCACAGGCTAAACATAGTTGATCGTTTTCGAAAATCTTAAAGACTAAACGGTGTGAATTTCTTCCTCCAACCATCTTACAGCTAACCCATACACGTATGATTGGGAACGCTTCCGGGTCAATTAGTAACTTGTTTACAGTTTTTATCAAGTAGTTTAATGTGGATAGAAGTTGAATTAGATTTATATTATAGTGTTTGTGACCAGTAAATATATTAGATCAATTACTTTCAGTAATTTCTCGCTTTCTTTTTCATAAAACATAAAAATCAAAAAGAGATTCTTGGTCGTCTTAGGACGTAATATACATGAGTTTTGCAGTTTTAATCAAATCAGAGATTTTTTATAGTGTGCATTTGTGAATAAGAAATAACGTAGTTGCTAATTAGGTAGTTGATTTGAGTTATTATAATCATAATTAGTATCTTGTATATATAATAGTTAGTAGTTTATAGTTAGATTAGTGTAGTTAGTTTAGTTTGCTTTATCAGTTTCTAGTTTCCTTTATTTTAGTTAGTTTCTTGTATTTAGTTATAGTTTAGTTTGTTTTATTTACTTTAGTAATATTTCTTAGCTCAGATCATTTCTCTCTGGTTTTCATAGGAGACCTTAGACCGGCCAACGGAGCCGTTAAACTCGTCAGGGTGGTCCATTCCAAACGGCTTGGGTTATTTTGACAACCTCGGACCGGTTCCACTCTCCCAGTTGACGGACGGTCAATTTCGCCCGTCAACACATTGTTAGTGCCGCTACTCCAAATCCTTGATTCGCTGGCTCCAATTAGAAGGAAGGTAAAACCGCCTTTCGTTGCCCCATCCTTCCACCCTAAAAAATAAGTGTATAGCAACTATCACTACCACAATCACTGCCACAGTCACTTCCATTGTCATTGTCACTTCCATTGTCACTGTCATTGTCACTGCCATTGTCACTGCCACTATCACTACCGCTTTAGTTGTCACTGACACTGATACTCAACGATATCCTCTCACATGAATCATATACCAAGTACACCACTCAACTAGATGTACAACATCACCAACACGTACCTCTACCAAGCATGTACCAAGATCACCAACATACCATCACATGGTATGTGTTTCAACCATGTACTAAAGCATGTACCAAACCATCAACCTGTATCATACCACGAATCAAACATGTACCCCAACCTGTACCAAAACAAGTGCATGAACCATGCACCAACACATGTACCAAATCGTGCATCGACCATGCACCACAATTGTGCCAAACTATGCATCAGCCATGCACATCAACAATGTAAATCAACACATGTACCATACCATGTATCAACCATGTACTACACCAAGCACATAAACCATGCATCAATGTCACCAAGGAATGTCTCATACATACACCAAAAACGTATCTCAAACAATGTTCCAATATCCAATACGCTCCTCAAACCATTTGCCTCAACCATATACCATATCACTCATGATATGTCCCAATCATTCCATACACAATGTACCGTAAGATATCATCAATGAAGTGCCTCATGTCGGGAAATGAGATACACTTCCATATTAAAACTAGCAGAAGAATAGAATAATTTAATCAAGAACGTAAACGAAAAATAAATCGTACAATACACAAAGATTCTACCCTAGAAACCCAAACTAAGAAAACCAAAATTCCTTGAGCATTCTTCTCTCTTGTTGTCTTATTCAATTTGAATAAAAGGTTACATGTCTAACCTTGGTCCATACCTAAGACACAATTGACATCATACCCTATTTCTTATGCAAGAACAACCCTGTACCCAATTCGGCTTAGGGTGGAATCACGAAGGTGGGTTACACTTTCGTGACAATCGGGTCTCCAAAATTTCGAAAAACCTTTTTTCGGCCGAACTAAAAATATTTTTCGGCCGAAAGATACTATTTTCGGCCGAACTATTTTTCAGCCAAAAATATAAACATCAAATCAAACGGTGCAATAACTTCCCCCTCGATTTGCGTGTAGAAATTTGGTCGGCTGGATATTTTCTTTCCGGCAATAAGTTTTCGGCCGAACTATCTTTCAGCTGAACTATCTTTCGGCCGAAAGATTGTTTATACATTACCCACACATCGAGTTTTGAACGTTTTCGAAAAATTGTGAAGTCGCGAGCGTAAGGTTGTGGAGGACGCCGAGCGCAGGTGGAGGACGTCGGGAGGTTGTCGAGCGCAGGTGGAGGACGTCGGGAGGTCGCGAGGTCATGGAGAGGTCGTGGAGAGGTAGCGGAGTTCGCAGGGGTCATGGAGAGGTAAGCTTCAAATTTCCCCAGTATGTATATAGAACAATCTTAGTTATGGCCTTCCTATCTGATTAGTATTGTGAATTATATATATATTGTTACAGGTGCGAGCATATTTCTAATTTCCAATAGTATCGATGTACAACTCTGCATAAAATTACGTATAAATTGGTTGTGTCAACTGTTGCCTCTGAATGTATGTAAGCTTTGATTGACATGATAATGAATGACTTTTAATGATTATTCGAACCTTTGTAATCTAAGCCTTGAATCTGGAATGTCTATTATAATTTAGGAACCAAGCTAGATGAAATTCCTCATAATTTCCTCATGCCACTTTTGACCGCACAGTAAATCAACTGGCTTGTTCCTGTGATAGTATTCATTGTGTAATCATGGTTCTCCCTGTATAATTAAATACATATATTAATGTTGGATGTTGTTTCCGATATGGTTCAGTTCCAAGAGAAATCATTGCTATATGGAAAATTACTTCCAACGATGATTCTTGACCCTCGACTCTCGTTTTGGGAAGTTACGAAATTGGAATTTCAATAGAGAAAATAATTTAGTAATCGAGAAATTTGGCCTTGTTTTGGGGTTGGTGTTATTTTCGGAATCTTAAAATCGCTTGATGAAAACTGTCGAGAGATTAATCTCTACCAGATGCAGCTATTTTGAATTTAATCTGTGGTTTGTAGAAGACGAGGGAATAATTTAGATATTTTGTAATGACGCGGGGTGGGTAAATAAAATATTTCCCCTTTTCATGGATGAAATATGGGAATAACTAAATTGATTGAATGACTGATAAATTCGACCTTGCTGCGATTTTGATTATTTCTATCTCTTAGATCGGAGTGTCAATTTTTTTTAATCATCCTTCTATCTCAACCAGTAGTTTGTAAGGGGCTTACACCTCCAAATCGTTGTCTTTTAAGATCAGGGAGTCGGTCTCTTATTACAAAATACACTCTGGGTTGTCTAAATTCAGGCTTGAAGTTTTACTTTGTGGGTGGTGTTACTGTAAAATGATGCTACGCGAGTTGATCCTTCGGGAATGGAAGATTTCTCCCTTCCTTCCCATAATTTGATAAATATTCCTCAACGCGCCTTTCCCTTTACATAATTATGGTGGAGCTGCTTACTACCAATATCTAGAAAACATGTTCGGTTTCTTCCTTCTCTTAAATGATTTTGGTCAACCGTCAAAAAGGAAGTTCGGGTTGTGTGACCTCGAATTCTGTATGACATATTAATCTTAAGCACACAGTTTCTGAATCAGACTGTAGATACCTTGAACTTCTTAGGGGACAATGATTATGGTCTTAATCCAATCTCCCACTCTTCTAAGAGACAATGGCTAAAAAGGACACAAAATGTAATTATATTCATCAAAAAGTATGCACTTATCGTCATTTAGGTATCACTATGGAGGGTTTGGTACAGAGTTTCAAATCTTGTTTCACTCATATAGTCTAATTCTATGAGTAATAGCGCCTTCCAATTTCAATTATATTAAAACGTTAAAGATAAAAAGAGAAGCAGTTGGACTTAGTAAACGAAGGAACTTGTAACATGGGTTTCTTATTAAGAGTCATGTTTTTAAATGATTAAAATTAAGAGTCATGTTTTTAAATGATTAAAATTATGAAGGAAATTGTTAATTATTTTTCAACTTTTACTGAGGAAAAATGGTTGTTAACAACCATATACTGTTGTGCACTAATCCTTTTAACATGAACATATGTCGTTAACTGTTATAACATACGATGTTAATTGTCATTCTCTGTACCAAGCTGTATCGCGTTAGATATTATTTTACAAAAATATTATAGGAAATCTGAAATGCTATTAAGGTGCATGTAGTTGCAATTGACCACTGGTAATCGATCGATCTACTAAGGGACACTGTGCCCTATCGTTCATGTTATCACCATTACAAGTTGAGAATAACTTCATTGAACATTCTTCTGTAATTTTTCTTGGCATTTAATGCTCCGATACTGTATGATTATGACCGACGTAATTAGGGGCAATGCTGCAGGCAATCATAGGATTCTGTGGTCGCTTGCTGCGGTAATAACTGCTTCAAAATTCTTGTAATTAGGTTTCGCTAATTATGCTACCTATTTAGTTTTATTAGGAAACTGAGTAAGAGAATTTAGAAGAATGGACACTCAACCGACCTCTTCAGACGGGTGGCCGGCCAATTATTTTAAGGTCAAAAGCTCAAAGAGGAGGAATAGTAGAGGCCATTTTCA
>SNQJ01S0287641.1:0-10903 GCA_010110895.2 Picea sitchensis | reverse complement strand
TTACTGTTTATGTTAAGTAGTTTAATATAAATGATAGTTTAGTTAGATTTATATTACATTGTTTAATTTCAGTAATATATATTAGATTGTTTAATTTCAGTAGTTTGTACTTCCTTTTCATAAAATACAAAATCAAAAAAGATCCTTGGCTGTCTTAGGGCATAATACATATGATTTTTGCAGGTTTTAATCAAATCTATAGGTTGTCTATAGTGTACATTTGTGAATAAGGAATATTGTAGCTGATAATTAGATAGTTGATTTGAGTTATTATAATAATAATTAGTATCTTGTATATATAATAGTTAGTAGTTTATAGTTAGATTAGTGTAGTTAGTTTAGTTTGTTTTATTCACCTTTAGTTAGATTTCTTAGCTCAGATCATTTCTCTCTGGTTTTTGTAGAAGACCTTAGAGCGGCCAACGAAGCCGTTAAACTCGTCAGGGTGGTCCATTCCAAACGGCTTGGGTTATTTAGACAACCCCAGATCGGTTCCACTCTCCCAGTTGACGGATGGTCAATTTCACCCGTCAACACTAGGGCACCATGTGACCCTCCCAGTTTTGGACAAGGAAAAGAGCATAAATTCAAGAAAATGTTATGAAATCCAGAAAGATTCAATGCAACATGTTTAAATGTTTTAAAAATCAGAGGGATACATACCATGATACGCAAACTTTACCTCATGGAGAAATATTGATTTCCATTTCAAGACCAAGCCAGTGTGATGAATATTGTTGCTGGTGATATGTGGACTACACTGAAGAAAAGAGGGGGGGCCCGGGGCCATGCTTAAGTCGTTTGTCTCTCGAAACACCTTGTCTAGTACCTGTGGGCCTCGAGACATTATCTCCTTAGTTATCCCTTGGCTAGGGGATAACAAGGATGACAACCCATCCAAAGCACACAAAGTCCATCCACTTTCCCATTAGGCCCTAGCCTCATTTCGAGGATGATTTCATTGAAACGAAAGACTACTATTGTGCCAATGAATATTATCACATGTCTGACACCTTGGGATATTGTAGGAATACCTCCCAAAGATACAACAAACAACATGACAGAAGGAGAAAAAGGAAGAGCATCGATGTGTTGATGAGAGAAGGAAAAGTTGTATCCCTATATCGACGAATGTGAAATATGTCACATAATTGATGTGTTGAGAAAATATCTAGATTTCTCCTTGAAAAACCTTGTATCGACAGAAGATGTGGATCTCCCACTGAAACACAGTGTATCGATAGTAGATGTAAATTACTCCTCAAAACATTGTGTATCAGTGGTATATCAAAATCTTTGTTGAAACTGAATTAAGTCAAATTGAAAAAGGGGGGATGAAACTTTAGAGTCTAAAAGTACTTTGCGAGTGCAAAGAATTGTGATTTGATTGATAAGAAGTTCAAAATTTTAGGTAAGCAAGAAAGTTAATAGAGGGGGAGAATTTTTTCACTTAGAGCAATGTCTTTCTAATCGAACTGAAGAAATTATGGAGAGGTGTTTTTGTTAGCACAACAAAGTCGTACGTGCACTGGTGGATGTCCCTCTCTCTCTCTTGAGAATGTTAAATGATGTTGGGAATTGATTTCAAGTTTATTTTGGCATCTAGTGGAATGATGATCTACGATGTCATGTGAAACTTCATTAAATGAGATATAATCAGTTTGTCATTCCTTGTGTGTGGAGTTAAGTTCCTTTTCATATGTTATTTTATTTCATTCATATTTAAGTTGAATTGGATATGAGTTAATAACAAAAGAGATTGGTTGGAATTTCAATACATCTTATTAGTCCCTACCCTTTGGGCCGAGGGACTTATAGTAATCGATTCAACATTTTCTTATTAGTTTGGCACAAAAACCAAGGACCTTTCCTTGGTTTAAGATAATGTTTTGAACAATCATTCAATTAAACTTCAAAATTCATAACATTTAACCTAAGATTCGAGTTGGAGGTATTATTTTTCCTCTTCTCGAGGTGCAAGAAAAGAACACTTTAGTTTTAAAGCACATATTTGATGAGTTATTTTTCCAAGTCAAGTAATGCTAGAACTAAGTCTATCATTAATTCTCTCACATTAAATTCTATACTATTTTGGTTGTAGATTAAAACAAGTTATAACCTATGAATGGAAATTGACACATACTCTATACACCTATTTTCCTTCATGCATAGTTATGAAATTTTCCCCCCATAACTATCATGGCTTGATTCAGGATGAGCAATATCACATCACACCTTGAGAAATATCATATCACACCTTGATTTAGAATGAGAAAGTGAGGGCCTCCTCTTCTTGATTTAGGACGAGCAATATCACATCACACCTTGATTCAGGACGAGCAAGTGAGGGCCTCCTCTTCTACCCATTGATCCAAGAGTTGAGCTCCTAAGTGGAAACAATGATTTGGTTCTATAAACTAGATCGTTTGGGGCTTAAGAGATTCAAAGGGAGAGACTTCCCTACAGTATAAGGACAATGAAAATATTATTATTAGTTCTGGTAAATTTATACAATATTGTTAGTTATTATAAAGCTATGTAGAAATCTGTTTGTTTAATTTCTTGGATTTTTTCTTTACATATGCCATTTGGTTTCCTGTAGAAACATATTTGATAAAAAATAATCATGAATTAACCGTAGGAAACATACCTACATCTGAGAAAGGGGTAAAATACCACCAATACCAGACATAGGTGTTTAAGTTGTAAAGGATACAGAGGCTTCAACTGTAAAGGATGTAGAGGTAAAGCCTCCATGACATGTTTGGTAAAGTACCAACAGTACCTGACATAGGCGTTGAATCTATAAAGGATGTAGAGGTAAATATTTTGTAACTTGTTCTTCCTGGTCTTCTGTTGATGTAGTCTCAACCATTGCTTTAATTTCCTCAATGATATGAGATTTCATATTATTTACTATGTATTCTCTTAACTTCCATGGACATACACTAACTATATGGATAGGTTGGGCCTAGTCCATGTATTCCCTTTATTTCCAACGAAACATCCTAGATGACCATGGAATGTATTTCATAGTGGGACCTACTAGGAAGAAATATTATATCCGTGAGTTCATACTTGTGGGGTGTCGAACCTTCTTCCCCAAAGAAACCTCAATGTGAAAGTTTGGGAACTACCCATGCTCCAATATGTAAATTCTGCTTAGTTTATTTCTCAGGCCAAGTAATCAACCCTAGGGAATACTTTTGTTTCAAGTTGTTAACGAAAAATACCTCTCGTTGGATAAATCACCATCTAAGCTCTGGAAATTAAAAAAGAGTTGTGTCTTGACCAAGTGTAAAACTATAGATTTATATTAACTAGGATATCTTGAGTATCTAGGGTGAGTTGGGTAGGGTGAGTAGATGCAATGAAAAGAGAAAAGTGTGAGTTGGGTCTTTGATTGGATGGCTATGATATAATAATTTTGGCTTGCCTTCCTTAGCTTGGCCTTGGGTGCCTTAAAGGACTAGGGAAAATGTGAAAGTACAAGTTCTTGGTTTTGAATGAAGGAACGGAGAGAGGGGAGGTCTCCCTAGATACTTGACATATTGAACCTTATTTCTTGACTTGACCCACTTTCTTTGTCTTGATGAATAGAACCAACTCCATGCTAAATTAACATAACCTACATAGAGAAAATGACAAGCAAGAATAAGGAAGGAAAAGAGAGAAAAAAGTGCTCAAACAAATAATAAGAACCTTTGCGAGTCTCCATTCCATTAAGTAGTAGAAACATGCTTACATTATACATCATCGACAAAAAGGTGTTGTTGGCATTATAGGTGATGCTATTGGTATTGTTTCTAATGGATATCTTTTAAGTTAGACCTTTCTCGAGTTAACAAGGGAAGAGAAGATTTGAGAAGAATCTAGTGCTTATATCATTTTGTATGCATGAGATCTGGTAGACTATAGAGCTACACATAGCCTTCTCTCTTACACAACGTTATAGTCATGAACCCTACATGCAAACGAGTTTCTCTGAAAGGGTAAGCACATCCACTAGATGCAACTGACATTTTTCGGATGATTAGGATGATTAAAGACAGGAATTCAAGGTTGTCAATTTCAAATCTTATTGTCTATAATGAGCCTTAGAGAAAAATAGAGTGGCCAAGGAGCCTTTGGCCAAGTATAATTGTCAGATGAAGTAACCAGGCTATGAAGGGGAACCCTTGGCTGGTGGAACATATCCTTCCTTACCTTTCACCGACCAAGTAGTGACCACTCCCAAGGTCATATAGCATGTGAGGGAAGGACCTTCTCACTAAATATTTTCAGATGCTCGTCAGTTATATGCTCAGGGAGGCAATAGTGCACGCTCTTCTTATTTGTTGGCATTTGTTGCTTGCAACAAGGAATCTAGCTCAACTTTGGCTCGCATGATCTATAAGGAGGTCTTGGCTTCAATTTTTCAGTCCAAAAGGTGCTAAAGTGGCCTTGGATATATTGTCCTTCCATACTGGTGTAACCTCACCTTCGAGTAGGTAATGCACTTATGGAATCCTTGTTTATATGCATCATGAACATTGCATAGTTGGCAATGTAGGGTAGCCTTGTTTCTATGCACCATGAACACTACATAGAGTCATTTCGATTGTGCGTTCACACTTCCTAAGACCCTTCATAGGGATTTTACCTCAGCGTGCAACCAACAGTGATGAGCATTAAGGAATCTATTCCAGAAAACACTACCTATGAATGGAATTTTAAACACAGGGTGTAGTTGAGATTCCTATCTCTACTTGTTCCAAAATATTAGTTTTTCCTTTGGTATGTCTAGAAGTCAAGTAACTGCTCTAATTCCACATAGGAATGAGATTACAAACAAAACCCATTGATCAAGGGTGGATGATAAATGAACATTTTTATAAGGATGTTCAGGGTAGTGATTCTAAGACTTCGAGAAAAGCAAAGGGAAACCCATGTATCATTCACATCGTTATCATGGTCATGAAACCTACATGCAAACTAGTTGCATGTAAGAGAGTCACTCCTTGAAAGGTAAGCATGTCCAAACGATGCAACTAGCATTTGTCAAATAATTAAATACTACATTTTCCAAATGATTAAATCATAGTCACATCTAATGGATTTATTTTCAAGAAGAATATGTGGAAGGTATTTTACTGTTTCCATTTGATATTCAAGTTATCATAAAAAAATTGTTTTCCGTTGCACGAACAAAACTTTCCTCTATTAGTATTTTCAATAAGAATATGAGGAGACTCCTTCCTATCTCTATTTCTGTTTAATGCATTGTCTTTTTTATTTATGTTCACATTTATAATCTACTTTTCCCTATATAATATATTTAAAAAAAAAATTAGTTAAATAAAATTAGCAATTTCATAAAACAAAATTTTTGTAGATTTAACTTTGTTTTTGTATTCTTCCTTGTATTGTTATTCAGATCAATAACTTTTCAGATTTTATAAAATTTTAGAACACTTTCAACATTCAGGGAAAAATAGTTGGACATACCATATCAATGAAAATATAACAGTCAAACTCTCAATAAAACAATAATTTAAAATCTCAGAAAGTGTTTATTTAAGTCAAATAAAATCTAAATCCAAATCGTATCAATGAAAATATAACAATGAAACTCACAATACAACAATAATTTAAATAGTTAGAAAGTGTTTATTTAAATCAAACAAAATATCTACAAGACAATTTCAAATACAAACTTATCGTCTATGCTCACCATGCAATGGACTAATTGAATGCTTCTTATAATGGTTTCCTATTGAAAAAAAAATGAACAACGATGTCTAAAAAAATTGGGTTTTGATATCTCTTGGAAATGACATGTTGGGATGAAAATGTATTTCCTCTGCCACATTTTGGCAAGGACTTGTTTCCCTTTGCAACTCCTCTTGTTGATAATAGCAAGGCATGGTCATTGAACAAAATTTTCCTTTCCCATCCAAGCATTGTATATAAAAACCATTTGAGTGGGTAAGCTAGTTGAAGAATCTAAGGTTGCCATTAACATCTCGTTGTTTAATTTTGATTACAACCCCAACCCACTACTAAATATGACCAAATTTTCCATGCTTTTTCATTTCTATTGAGAAACTTATTCATTGAACTTGCCACAAAAGAGGGTTTTATTTTTTGTGGATCTTTTTTCGTCGCTATATTGACAAAGGAGAACTCAATGTGGCAATATCCACATAATATTGCTTCTACGTGCCATTCATTTGATAATCATTTATTGCAATAATAATTTTTTTTTAACAAACATTTGTCTATATAGAAACAAACATTTGTCTATATGGTGACAAACATCTGTGGAAAAACACTAATGATAAGTTTTTGCTTCCATGAGAATGTTATATTTTTCATGCTTGTTCATCGTTATAGCGACATAAATTCGTGGAAAAACACAAATGATAAGTTTTTGTTGCCACGAGAATGCTATATGTGCCACACTTTTTCGTTGCTATAGCAGAAAACATCTGTGGCAAAAAACAAATGATAAGTTTTTGTTTCCACGAGAATGCAATATTTTCCATGCTTTGTTGTTTATATAGCGATAAACATCCGTGGAAACACAAAAATGTTAAATTTTTGTTGCCATGAGAATGCTATATTTTCCATGCTTTTTCGTCTCTATAACGACAAACATCCATGGAAAAACAAAAATGATAATTTTTTTTCCCATGAGAATGTTATATTTTCCATGCGTTTTTGTTGCTATAGCAACAAACATCCATGGCAAAACATAGATGATAACTTTTTTTTGCCACGACAATGTTATATTTTCCACGTTTTTTCATTGCTATAGCGACAAAGATCCATGGAAAAACACAATTGATAAGTTTTTGTTTCCACAAGAATGCTACATTTGCCACGCTTTTTTGTTTCTATAGAGACAAATATCTGTGGAAAAACACAAATGATAAGTTTTTGTTGCCACGAGAATGCTATATTTGCCACTCTTTTTGTCTCTATAGCGATGAGAACTGTAGGTTCAAAAAACAATTTGCATGCCGGCCACCAACCTCAACCCAATTCACTTCGATTTTAATCTTCTCAAGGATTCAATCCTTGAAAAGTGAGGCCTCATACTAAGAATATTAATAGATTCATGTTTCTCTTTATGAATTTTGTCCAATTCGTGATATAATGCCTACAATTAACAATTAACATGAGAAACTTAAAAAAAAACCTTGAATTTTGACCAACCAAGAATTGATTTAGTTTTTAATTCCTTTTACCAACCTTCAATCCATCCTTTGGAAGTGATATAGAATATCTTCCATGCAACGTCTTCTTCAAGATGTTTTAGCAAACAAAATCTAAGCTCATATAACCAAAATATGTTCAAATTCAATGGTATTCCTTTCACCATTAAAATTTGGAAAGAGATTAACTACCTTTTTTGGGATGTCATGTAGTGGTCCTAAAAGACTCAAAGAATCTTTATCATCTCATGTAGGAATATGGAATGGAGCCATGGGATATTAATGCATTCATGAAAATAATGGATCCACATGCATTATCTTGTTGTTATCCCCACTTATAGTTCCAAAATGTTGGCATGGAGAAATGTCCCTTGTTAACTTCACAAGTTAACACAAGAAAATACCCAATTAGACCTTCCTCCATTGAAATTGTGAACCCTCCAGTTATGGTCCAACTATTGTAATATGGGATTATGAACTAAAATAAAAATCAACTATGAATACAAATGTATAATGTAGCTAATATAATCCTATATAGAAGCATTTAAGAACTCACTAACATGAAACAAAAGGGATAAATACAAACAACAACAAAAACAATCCACAAACTATAGCTTGCACAAACCCCAAAGCAATTTTGAGAAACCAAGGATAACCTACAACATGTCAAGAGATAACCTACTTCACATCAATTTGTTAGCACTACATAAGATAATTAAGCATAGACATTATGCACACAAGAATAGTTTATAGATTGCAACATCCATTCCATTCCTACAAGCTTCAATGAAACTATGAAAGGCAATAATAGTCTACAACTACTGATAAATTGCAAGATTATAAAAAAACAATATAGCAATATCTCTTATTATCATTTGAAGATAACTTAAAATATTGAAAGATATTTTTTTCGTGAATGAAATGTTTCTACTTCTAATATTTTCCAATGAATCTTGCCCTTCTAGCTTCTAAACCCTTGGATTTCTTAGAATAAGTGGACTTCCTGGCATACTTGGCTTTCCAACCTTACATATTTTTCTTTTCTTTATTCTCAATTAGATAATGGGTTTTAATTCCAATGGATTCATGTGTCATCTTATACAAAGATAATATTGCTTCATTTGAGAGCCATTCCTAGCCTTATTTCTTTATGAAAGATGCATCAAAGCCTTCCTCAAACCACAATGTGAATATTCATCTAGCAAGAAAATGGAGGCTTGGATATAAGGATTCTCAACATTCCTCGCATGAGATATAAAAAACCTTTTATCTCTTTCCTTCAGGCTCTACATGTTTGGAATGATGAAAGATAACATACCTTAGAATTCTATTGACTTGCAGTGGTCCTTTGGCTATAGTCTCTTTGCTATGAAGGACATTTATTTGCCTATGGATGTTTCAGTGTTTAAGTCTACTCTTCTTTCCAATGTCTCTTGTACCTTTCTAGATATGATTGCAAGAAAAACATTATATCTACTAGCCACTTGAATAATGTAATATTTGTATAGAAAATATTTGTTAGGAGTTCAACATGTATCGACCATGAAGTAAAACTATAGGATGATGTCTTTGTATTATACATTGAAATTTTAATTTTGCAGAAATGCCACGTGAAGAAGATGGATATTCGAAAGTTTTTGGATGGTATTTATGTAAGTGAGAGAGCCATTATTTCTGAAGATTGAAGGTCTTGTGGATTTCCATACAATTTTTCTGCATTTCTTTGAAGGAAATGGAGTTAGGGTAGCAAAGTGAGTTTTATTTTTTAGGGTAGCAAAATGAGCATTTTTTCAAGATTTTTTCAAATCTAAACACATAAAAGAATATGTTTTTTTGTCTTTGAGAGGATATCATCAGTGGCTATTTTTTTGATGTTCTATATGCACTAGTTCTTTTGTTAACTGTTACAGAATTTTTTGCTATCATATAACAATTTATTAGTTTCCATACCATGCTTAAATGTAATTATGCAACTTTGTTTTTGATTCAACATTTATAGGTGGACTTATGTACATCATGTATCTATTCAATTTAGGATTGTATCCTTGGTGAGTGCTAGGTTACATATGAAGATGAAATGCATGCTATCGTTAGGTGAATTTATGTAGTTGGACTTGTTTTTTACGTTGAAATAGAAGTTCGTATCTTGATTATATGTTGCATATATAATGCTAGGAAAGTCTGAATGAGATAGAAACATCCAAGTTTTTCTCGCATGGGTATTTAGATAAGTTAGAACCTTTTTGTTGCTATTAATGAGGCCATATCAAATATGGGTGGAACCTCTTTGTTTCTATTAATACTAATATTCTATACTTCTAAGGAATCACAAACTACTAGCTTGATGAGGCCATGATGTTCTAGTGCCTCATTCTTACCTCTCTTTACCTTTGTCCTCAACTCTCTTAGGGACTGCAAGAGAAAAAATGGGATACTTAAATTTTGTTTAGGATTTTTGTGAAATAAATATTTTAGATGGTGTAAAAATATGAAGTTATATGCATAGACCAAAATTAGTATTCCATAACAAGTAATATATCTAAGAAAATGGTATGCCACTTTAGGCCATGGCTCTAGCAATAATTCCCTCTTCACCCCATTTTTGTCCACTGCAAGCTACTCACAGTTGATAAAGGATATGAATTCGTAGTTGATAAGAGCTTAATCTCCTACAGGCTCCTTTATCGAATATCAACTACAACTTCATTTCCTTTATTTACATTTCTATGTGTTTGATTGTCTTATATGTGAGGAATTGGTTTAATATTGGAATCCTTTTAAGGAGATAATGGACTACATGCAAAGTGTTCAGAAAGGAGATAATTACCTACAATAGAAGGAATACTCTAGAAGAGTCTATAATTGATTATGGGGACTTTTTGAAGGAAATTTAAAGTAATTAAATTTTGTCTAAATGCTACTTTTGAACCATTTGAAGATGGTCATAGCTTCAAGTCATGACATGAAGCAGGAAAAGCAATGGATGGGTACTACAAAACATATAGAAAACATACCTTGCGATAGAAATGAGTGAAAATAAAGACCTTTATTTAGGGAAATCGATAACTCTCTACATGATATTGCTACAAAACATCTAGCATGCCCTTCGTCCCTCTTTTGCACATGAAACTGTAAAATAGGAACCCAATTATCAATTACTATTATAATAAAACCAATAGGATAACTAGACTATAAAAAACATGTCAAAACCCTTACCTTATCAATGTCTTTTTTCCAGGTCCATCTTCCCATACAACTTGATAAGAGTTGTCCATGAGTTTCTTTTCCATCACTAAGACCTGTAGAAATCATCAAAGACAAAATTTTATATGAGTAAATAATATATAAGCAAATAAACATGCATTTAAACATGTAAAAGACTCTAGAAATACTAAAGTGGAATACCTTAATGAGCTTCTCTTTGTTTCAAGAATAGGTTCTTCTCTACTGAACATGGCCAACCACGTCAAGGTGGAACCTCGTATGGCCCCTTCCCCCCCACCGGCCCCCCACTCACATCACTCTCAATTCCCCATACCTAATAAATGATTTCTTTTACATAGAAAACATATAAACATTCATGCATAAGTAGGAAAGTCATCAAGAAATATAAACATATAAAAATTTATGCATACGGAGACAAGTCATATAAACATTCATTTATATTAATAACGATAGTCATCAAAATACAAGTCATAAATTTA
>SNQJ01S0287638.1:0-10903 GCA_010110895.2 Picea sitchensis | reverse complement strand
TAGTGTAAATTTATAAGTTGTGTAAGCTAAGGTTTTTATAAATTTTTAAGAAAAAGTATTTGTTAAGGTTAATGTAAGTTGATAATGTTATTATTAGTAAATAGGGTGTCAATTAGGGTGTATGAAGCTTAATTAGTGAAAAGTGTAGTAATAGGTTTATTTGATTAGAGAAGGGATACGATTATGGATCTATAATATATTAAAGTGTAAAAATATTAGCAAATTACTAATTCTAAAAATGGAAACTATAAAATGTTAGATAATATTTTTGTAAAAATGTTTAAATTTCTATTATTTTACATAATTTTGAGAATCTTTTGGTAACTTATTAAGTAAATAGTTTTATCCTATAAACTTTAGGTGAGTCATTTTTGGAAAGAAATGGAAATTGATAAATCATTCTTAGAAAAGAAATGGAAAATTAGTCAAATGGAGAAATTTAACCCCTAAAGTTTTTCCTCCAAACCTTGATATATTCGTCAATAAACACCAAAATATACATGGAATTTGAAATAGGGAATTGTTGTTGTGGTCCGATAACTGTAAGGATATTTAGACACTTAGGAGTTAGTTAAGATCTACTTCATCTAATGTGTCGTTAGGTAAAAATGTGTTTCTTAGTGTGTTTCTTTAGTATGCATTAATATGCATTTGTAGTTAGGAAATATGACGGTCATGAAATGTTCCCAACATAGAGTGATCCAACGGTTCATATTATCCTCGATCTTAATGACCATTGATCCGTGGCTTAACACCCGATTGGTCCATGGTCTCTATTTAAAGAGCATGGAGGGTCATTTGTCGATGATCTATTGTGAGAAATGCTCTTGTAAAATCTCTTTGTAATCTTTTTCTTTTTCATTAATAAATTGCTCCAAGTGGCCACATTGATTGGGGTCGTGGATGTTTCCCCATAGGGATCTTACCACGTCAAAACATTGATACATGGATATTTAATCTGGTTGTGTGAGTGGTTACTGAAGGTGTTCATCCTCTGTTGGAATACTTGTGTTGTTTAACATGGTGTTAGCACTCCAAGAATCACTCCCAGATTGCAAATGAGAGTAATCTTGGTAACATAGAAATAAAGAGAATTTATTGGTTTTGTCGATAAAGAAAAATAAAACAAGGAAGGGAAAGGACAATAAGATATTGTAAATCAATGATGGAACATTGGGCTATGGATTCAAGCAAACACCCTGCTCATTAAATGCAATTAATATGAATATCAGATAAGGGTTTGTTAAATAGACGAAGAAAAAGATAACACAAAAAAGAACATCCATAAATAAGAGATCCTCTCTGCATAAATGAATCCAAGGTACATGAATGTAAACAATGACTAATAGGCAAGATACATTAGATCCTCAGACGCTCAAGAATCCATTAATCAAAGGAAACCATGATCCTCAAGGTGTAAAATTCATTCAAGTAAGAAGACAAGTTAGAAAATAAAACAAGAGATACAATCTGATAACACAGATATCATGAACTTTCAATAACATAAATGTTTACAAAAAAAAAAGCCCCTCAGGGTTACAAATATCAGAGGCAAAGTGCCTCCTACATCTTTCTCATCTCTCTTGCTCATGAATCCAACCCCGCTAACCTATTGCACAATGAATATATATCCATATTGGTCCTTTCCAACTCACCTATTCGAACTCCAAGACCTTTCCCAAAATAGAAACAACTACAAACATAAAATGACACGTTTTAACTAATTTCCTGCTTTTTAGGAGGAGAAATTCTGAAAAATAGGCTTCCAAACTCCACTTGTAATTCTAAAACCATAATAGATGTGTACAATATGAGAACGGTTTTTGTATATAATCTCATTATGAACAAAAAAATCTCTCAGTTTCTTTAAATTCATCTCCAACTGGATGCAACAGGTGTCACAAAAACATGTCTCAAATAGGAAATCACGAAAACTGAAAACATAGGGCTCAAAGATTCTTTCGAATCTCCCAAACTGTGACACCTGTGTGAAAAATGAAAGAGGTTAATTTTCTTGTGTCCTTGCTTGAAATTGTTTCCTTTGGATTTTTAAAATTCATCTTATTTCACCTGGAAATCCTCCTGGAAGTCAACTAGTCAAAAATGTCAGTTCAACAGTCTTAAAATAGAGTTTCAGCAACACGTTCCTTAACACCACTTATATGTCAAATAAATATCTAACCATAACACATTTTGAAAAAATGAGAGACATTTTTGTTATTTGGTATGAGATGAACAAAAACCTCCTCAATTTTTCAAAAATACCTTCTCAATTGTTCATAATCCAAGTTTTAAGTTAGTTACTCAAAACTGGCAAAAGCGTCCAAAAATAACTCTTCACAATTTGGTCTCTGCCAAAATTTCGGTAGCAAATTTTGGTAGCTCCCGCCTATGTGTCTGCATGCAATTGGGTAGCACCATCATAATTCGCAGCTACATCACTTTAACGTTGACATATTTGGTAACATACGACATGAAAATGGATTTGGTAACAACCTATGGAATTCATAGCGCCATCATTACATTGCTTAACATATTTGGTAGTATTTTAGGTAGTAAAATGGTAGACCGTGATATATAGACAATTCCATAGCATCATAGTGCTATAAAATGTCTATGATTTTTTGTATGATGAGACTAATCAAGAACCTTGAGTTGATAGTTTAGAATCATGTATATGCATGTAGAGGTTATTTAGTTTCTTATGGAGAGGCAAGCCTCTTCTGGTTGCTAATTCTTGTGCTAACATAGGCTCCATGGGGGATGGAGACCTTCCTGTGAGGCTCCAAGAACATGTAATTCTAGTGCCTTATCCATGGGCTTCTCCCAAACTTTAACCTGTGAAAACTTCTCTAACCTGTGACCTTGAACTAAAACCAAATGCAAACTGAAAACTAACTGCTGAAAGAGATGCTCAGGGTGCTGAGTTTATTTCACACAACCTACCTACCCTAATCTAGCCCCTGATTTTTTTGATCAAGTGAAATGAAAAATCCAATGGAGCCATGCAAACATCTCATCCACTGGTTGGATCCTTTGCATGTGTTTCTTTAAAGGCAACAAGGAATACCTAATTAAAGGAAATGCATCTAAGAGTTTGAAATCAATTACATCACTGAGAAAATCTAAAAACTTAATCTCACTCATTGACTACAAACATGCTACAAAAGGATCTTGCATATCATGAAGAAAAACCTCTTGTTTATCAACACATATAAGACAATTATCTTCAGTTTCATATGTTGTTTTTTGTTTCAATCCTTTATACTCATCATCAGTCTAGAAAGAGTTTGAAAATGACCCTTGATGTCCTTCAAAATAAATGCTATTTTGATTTTCAAAGGAAGAAAGGAAAATTGTTTTCTGACCAACTTGTTCTTGAAATAAAGTTTTAGGAAATGAATGGTTCGAATAGAAAACTTCCTGACTATTCTCATATCCATGATCACTTAAAATATTTATATCTTCATCATCTTCACTTTCAAGTTCACAACTACATGATGGCTGCAAACTTGAATTGGTAAAACCTTTCACATAACAAACTATGGGATCAATAACATCTTCAGAAGGCTGCTGGTTTATAAGATGGTTAACTCTCTCTTTCAGAAATTGGAATAAAGAAAAGCACAGGGGTAGAGCATTTCATTCAGCAAACTCTCTACCTTTTTGTTGTCTATCATCATGGATGAAATGTGTGGGTTGTAAACCTTCATAAGAATGATGAAAAGAATCATCTCCTGGAGATGAACCTACAAATGGTTTCTCTAGAAGAAAAATGTCATAATCATCATAATACTCGTCATACAGAGCTAGATTGGAAACCTCTTGAATATCCATAGAAATAATATTTGGATCAACAACTGGTGAGTTGGCCAATTGATCATCAATCATTACAACTTCCTCTTTAGAATAGTGCTCACAAGAGGATGACAAAATTGGGTTTACATCATATGGATTTTGATCAATAGAAAACATATAGTTGTCAATGCAGTCATCAACTATTTCATCTTCAACATTGTTTGAAAACATAGGATACCTGTTTTGATGAAACTTATTTGGTATTGTCTTGTCTTCCTTCCTGATGGGTGGAAGTAATATTCTGGAGTTCTGATCATTACTTATATTCTCTTCATTTTTCTTCTTGAATGTACTGAGGAGCGCATCTGCATAATATTTTGAGTTAACATGACTTTCCTTTTGAGAATAACCTATTCCCTTTTTATTACTTGAATCCCTTTGCGTGGTAATAATCTTATCTAATATTTTAGATCTATTTTTAGATTTTGTTTGAATGATTTTTGCATCCAATTCCCCTTTTAGATGAACTATTTTTGCCTCCATTTTTTCACAAGTTATTTGTTTTTCCTTAAGAGACTTTTCCATACTTTCTTCAATCTTATTTGCTTCTAATATTTGTTTTCTCGGGTTTCTCATGAGTTTTTCCATCTCCTTTTCTTCTTGTTCAAGTTTTTATTTTTGTTCAAGTACAAAACTTTTCAGTTCTCTATATTTGGTTTTGTACTTTCTTAATTCATCCAGGGGCACTGAGAAGTTCTTCCTCCATATTAAATTCTGCTTCATCTTCTAACTCTTTCTCATGTTTAATTTTTTATATCTCATTAGATTCTTCAATACCTAAGAAAAGGACTTCATCATCATCAGATTCATCGTTGTCACTAGACTCTGACGAACTGTTGTTTTCTTCTTTTGAATAAAAAATATTTTTCCCTTTGTAAATTTTTTTCTTGTAGTTGGGTTTTTCCTACTTCTTGAATTGATTATTTTTTTTTCTTGATCTTCATGGTCCTCCTTGGGATAGGGACACTTGGATGAAAAATGACCAAATTTTCCATAGTTAAAACATTTGAAGGGAAGTTTGCCTTTGTACTTCCCTAATCCTTTCTGAAGTTTTCTAACGAAATTAGCTTCTTCCACATTAGATTCTTCATGATGACTGGATTGAGGTTTTTGCTTCTGATTTATCTTTTTCTTGGATGCCTTGAAATTTGTTTCATCTTTTGTTGATTTATCATGCCCTGTTCTCATTTCATATGTTGTAAATATTCCATGGAGCTCATCAACTATGAGTGTGTTTAGATCGGATCTATCTTCAATTGAAGAAATCTTTGCATCATATCTCATAGGTAATGACCTTAGTATTTTTTGCACAATGGGTTTATCTGTAATTTCTTCTCCTGCCACTCTAATTGAGATGACCACTTCATCTACCATATGAAAGTACTCATCAATATTTTCTTCTTCTTTCATTTTCAAATTTTCAAATTGATTTATATAGGTTTGTAGTTTGGCTTCCTTGACTTTGTCATCTCCTTCATATATAGCCTCCAATTTGTCCCAAATTTCTTTGGCTGATTTTCAATGCATAACTTTCACACATATAGAATTAGTCAACCCTGCTAGAATTCCATTAACTTCTCTTGAGTTGTCATTACAATTTTTCTTTCCTCTAGAGTCTTTGGGTGGATTAGTTGGTGAAATGTAACTATCTACAACAGATTGCCAGATATCAAAACCAAGATCCAACAAGAAGTTTTTCATTCTTATTTTCCATAGTGCATAGCCTCTTCCATTGAACAATGGTGCTTTGTTTTTATACATTCCCTCTTGTTGATCCATATTCAGAATCTGCCTTCAAATTTGTTAGACTGTGATGAAGGAACCTTCTCTGATACCAATTGAATGATCAGATCTTGTCACTGAGAGGGGGGGGGGGTGAATCAGTGACACAACAATTATATCAATTTTTCATTTATATCATGTGTTGAGATGGATGGTTGTTGTAATTTTGGCACTTTTCCCTTTGAGTTTTCGTGACTTCCAGCATGTCAATTCTCCCAAAGATGTCAATATATTAACACATGTCCCTTTCGTAATTTCGACGTTCGAGACTTCGGAGGTTTCAAATAAATGTTGTTGCATTTTCCTCTGGAGTGATCACCTGCTATATGAGTCATCAACGATGGGTACTGCTTGTTGTTGGTTAACGTTTCCACTGACACTATCCTTTCACTGAGTAGATTGATGGTCAAGGATGCTCGCAAAGTGATTTCCAGATCGAACATCTCGTGTCCACTTCGGGACTCCGCCATTCGAGATTTTAGGACTTGGGGCAAGTACTGATGGTATACCTCCCAATGCAAAACTCCTGGAGTGACGTAAGTTTCTTACATCACTTGATGACATGTCACGAGCTGAGTAGTTGCCACGTGTCACTCTGATTCGTGATTTTCACCTACTAGAAATGTCGATTCATATTGAAACTTTTCATTCTTTGACTGTGCCATGTTTCCTTGCTGACGTGGTCTATTGAATAACATTTATGATCCAATGGTCCTCGAATGTCCTCTAAATCCGACGATCCTTATTCACTTCAGATTTTCGGGCTCCGGGTATTTCAAATCTCAAAATGATGGGGCATAAGTTCCTCGCTTCTTTATGCCTGAAGTGAATTATGTTCATTGATCAAGTCCTTTATATTAACGGTTCAATCTATTCTGCAATGCATCTCTTGTAGCTTTATCATGTCCTTCCACTTTAACACGATCCGACGATTGACAAGTATCGGATTTAATCTGACGACGGACGGGTATTAGACTAATCCAAATATCAACCTTTTAGCCCCACTTATCCTATCCTTCCACATTGAGATGATCCGACGACTGTTGATATTATTGAAGCAGATCAACAGTCAATGATGACTACAGAACTACAATTTACGAGTGATTTAATTTTCTTTCAATCTTCGCAATCTATCCCTACCGCAGATTTTGCGATTGCGCATCTGATGGTCACAATTTGATATGGGTTTCATTCGTGCCATACCTACTGATTTTCAACACACCGATCTCTTCTGAGCTTTGATTTCTACATTTTCTAACCCTCCTGAGATTTTATCATTGGATTGTTGATCCTATCGTGATCAACAATAGTCACGAATTTCTTCATCTTTAAGGTGATGTTCTTCTATCGATTCCTTTTCTTCATGAGATTGACCTCACTGCTTTGCTTACTATGACTGTTGACATCAATGACAACACTTGAATGACAATTTTTCCAGCATTATCCCCCTTTGTCATTGAGGGAAACACACCAACTTTATTCACTGCGGTAATGCCTTTGTCCTCTGAAGTTACTCTCCCCCTTTGGCATCAATGGAAAAGTGTTTCTTCTCCGATGATCTGTCTGTATAAATATTTATTTGACCATTGGTAACACCTCTTACAATCACACTTTTCCTATCATAACTGAATGACTCCTTCTGGCATTGATTGCTATCTCCCCCTGAATAGGTGCCAACTGATGCATTATTTTCTTGAGAGATTTAGGTAGGAATAAGGATTACTCCCAATTTTTGCCAAAGGTATTCAAATGCATATCTTCTTAAGGGTTTTGTAAAAATATCTTCCACATGTTCTTGTGTTGGAACATATTCAATTTAATGTTTTTTTTTCCAGCCTGATCTCTAAGATAGTGATACTTTATGGGAATGTGTTTCGATTTTGAGTGTTGGGTAGGGTTCTTAGAGAGACTTATTGCGCTTGTATTATCATAGTGGATAGTAGTGGGTTCTTCAAATACTATTTTGATGTCTTGTAGAGTTTGTTTCATCCATTCCACTTTTGTGCAACATTTTGTTGCTGCAATATACTCGGCCTCAGTGCTAGACAAATAAATTGAGGATTGTTTCTTTCTTATCCAAGAAACTAGTGATTCTCCCAAAAAGAATGCTCCTCCACTCGTACTTTTTCTATCATCTATACTTCCTTCCCAATCAACATCTGAATCAGATTTTAATGTGAATGAGTCCTTGTTAAGGTACCACAAACCAAGATCTATGGTTCCTTTCAAATATCTAAAGATTCTTTTTATAGCTTGAACATGGCTCTCCTTTCTTTCTTCTTGGAATCTATCCACCATCCCAACATCTTTGTTGACATCAGGTCTGCAAGCTATTACATAGAGAAAAATGTCAATCATTGATCTGTAGTGTTTTGGATCTATAGTTTTGGACTCATCATCCTTGCTTAATTTTCATCCAACTGTCATAGGTGTACTAATAGGTTTTCATTCTTCCAACTGAAATATTTTAAGCATATATTTAATATACTTAGAATGGTGAATAAAGACTCCCCTTTTGCACTATATTATTTGTAATCCAAGGAAGAAATTTAGTTCCCCAAGCAAAGACATTTCAAATTCTTGTTGCATCATCCTAGCAAATTCCTTACTCATTTTTTCATCATCAGTACCAAATATAACATCATCAACATACACTTCCATAATGATCATGTTATTTACATCAATTTTACAATAAAGATTGTTGTCTGTTGATCCCCTTTTTAGGCCCTATTTTTGTAAGAAATAATCCAGCCTTGCATACCATGCTCTAGGTGATTGTTTTATCCCATAGAGTGCTTTCTTTAGTTTACAGACATAGTCCCCTTTGTTGGTTAATTGGAACCCTTATGGTTTCTCAATATAGACTTCCTCTTCTAAATTTCCATTGCAAAATGTTGACTTGACATCCATTCGGTACACTTCAAATTTTATATAGTTGGAGAAAGCTAAGAACATCCTAATTGCCTCTAATCTGGCCACATGTGAAAATGTTTCTTCATAGTCTACTCCTTCAACCTGAGCATACTCTTTACATACCAATCTAGATTTTTTCCTAATTACTTTCCCATCTTCATTCATTTTATTTTTATATACCCATTTATTTCCAATGACATTTTTGTTTTTTGTTCTTGGAACTAGTTCCCAAGTTTGATTTTTTTCAATTTGGTCCAATTCTTCATTCATAGCTTTGATCCAATTCTCGTATTTACATGCCTCTTTGATTGAGCTAGGCTCAACATGTGAAAACAATGCTATTTCTATTTGATACAGTAGTTGTCTTATTGTGTGTGCTCCATCATTTATATCTCCAATAATCAGTTCTTCAGGATGATTCTTTTGAGTAATTCTTGATGTTGTCTTTGTATCTCTTCTTGGGAATTATTCTCTTATCTCTCCATATTGACTATATTATTCTCTTTCAGTAGTATCCATATCATCTTCTTCCCTTTCTTTTTCATTCTTTTCTACTTCTTCTAGTTGAGTGTTGAATGTATCATCATCATCATCTTCATCTTCATTTTTAGGTATGGTCTCTTGATTTTTGATTGTTATCATTTTTAGGTCATCCACCTTGACATATGCACTCTCAACAATCTGATGTGATATGAGATTGTAGCATCTGTATGCCTTT
The DNA here is from genome assembly GCA_010110895.2 of Picea sitchensis. Taxonomy (NCBI): domain Eukaryota; kingdom Viridiplantae; phylum Streptophyta; class Pinopsida; order Pinales; family Pinaceae; genus Picea; species Picea sitchensis. The sequence goes on along the minus strand of SNQJ01S0287638.1, from coordinate 1,632 downwards.
TTGTTTGAAGAATATCCAAGAAAGATACCTTCATTAGATCTAGCATCAAATTTTCCAAGACTCTCATCTAGTCTTTTGATATAGCATTTAATTTCAAAGACTTTGAAGTATTTTACTAATGGAGCTCTTCCAAACCATAGTTCATAAGGGGTATTATCACTATTAACTCTAGATGACCTCTATTCAATATGTATACTATTGTACTTACATCTTCCCTCCAATATCCATCTAACAATTTTGCTTCATTGAGCATAGTCCTTGCAGCCTTGTTAGGGTCCTAACCCGCACATAGGTAGAACAATATGTTTGGATGTAATGAAGGTCAATATTAATAAGGCCTTTCAATAAAATAAAATAAGGCGTATGTAAGAAGACCTAATAGAAGCTTCCGCTTCTAGAATGATCTTCCTCTAGATGCTTCTTTTTAGTATAAATAGGAGTCGAGTGTATGAGAACCCTAACTTGGATATTATTGTAATAGAGATCTGCTCAATTGGAGGTTGCCCCCTCGAAGAGGCCTGTGAACATTGATTTCAGATTCAAAGTGTTATTTTTGTTATTATTCTCTTATCATTTCAGTGCTATTGTGGTGAATGTTCTGGTTATATTGCTGTTATTCTTCCATTCTAGCATTGTATTTATGTTCTACATACATTTTATATATGGTATATTACAAGTGGTACCAAAGCACTTTCCTCGACAGAAAGTGTGGGTTAATTTTTTTTCCAGGGTAGAGATGTATTCCGATGTCTTTAATCCATAGAGATCCATCGTTACGTGCTTAAACCCGCAGTTGAGGGATCCATACACATAGGAAATACAAGTGGTACTTAAGCGCACATCTGTTGGCCACCCTTGTAACCCCTGTTGGTACCCTTTCGAGTGGTAGCACATCAGACAACACCTGTGTATGGATCGACCTAGATTAACTGAAGACCTCTTTAGATAAACCGATCAGCCGCCTGACTGCTATAGTGTCACCGATAACAACACTTGGGAAGATAATCTCTAGTACCTGGGTAGTCGGGTAGTATGGCTAAGGGTAGGGTCTATCCTCCTTAGTTAGTGCCCTGAGACATTGAGTCGAGTACTACTGTTGGACCCCGCATGTATATCAGAGAGCTATAACACAGGGTAAACCCTTGTCTGTAGAACCCTTGAATACCTAACCCTTGGAGACAGAAACATAAACAAATTAAAACAAACAAGATCTATTGCCACGCAACTGTATTCGGGTTGCCAAGTAAATACACATTTCTTTTTGGTTAAGAAATTGGGCATTTCCTCTCTGCAGTATTCTTTAGACCAGAGTATAACTCCGCATGTGTAAAACAAAAAAAACAAATTATGGAAAAAATTTCACCATTATTTGAGACCTATTCCATTGGATTCATCTCTTCGCCCTTATCACATTCATCCATATCATGTTTCGGAAATTTTGTTTGACCCTGCCTGCTCCTTTTCAGTTCCCCCATCCTCATGGCCCATACTCATTGTTATCACTGAAATTTCGTCCGCACAGGGCGACAAGAACTCAACATCATCAACACAGAAAAACAATCATCCATGGCACAAGGATTAACTCCACAGCACATCAAAAGGGCCAAAACTATACAAAGTTGGCTAAAAAGA
>SNQJ01S0287633.1:0-10903 GCA_010110895.2 Picea sitchensis | reverse complement strand
AATATCTACCGTTAGATCTGCGACCTTATAATGAACGGTCCAAATTTACAATGAATTACAATATACTTTTACAAGGCAATTTTTGCTTCAGGGGCTTTGCCCCCAAACCCCCCAGCCGGGGGGATAGCCCCCCTGGACCCCGCAGAGGGGGTACCCCCTCTACACTTCCCCGTGTGGAAGAGTGTACATACTTCTGGGGTGTAAATACTTCATGGGGTATAAAAATGACTGAAAGTAAAAGACCTCTAAATCAGGAAGATAATCAGGCTCCACAACCAACAACCAACTCTTCTTCAAACGAGAGTTCTGAATTAGAGGACTCGTATGATTCAAATTCAGAGTCAGAACAGTTGGATGTAGATTCATAGCATCCAGATGCATTTGCAGAGCTAGAGCAGAGGCCCAAGTGGGCACATACTACTCTTCAGGCTGTAGGGGATCTCATTGGTGATCCATCTGATACTAGGAGGACTCTATCTGATTTCGAGGAGCCTCCTGTTGCACTCACTGCCACTGAACAATTGCCCTCCAATAATATTTTCTTGGTTCAGTCTTCAGATCCACAGTATTATGGCGAGATTGCTAGAAATCACTATTGGGAATCCGCCATGCAGGAGGAGTACAACTCCCTCCTTGAGAACCAGACTTGGGATATGGTTCCCCTTCCTTCTGGGATGAAAATTTTCAGATGAAGATGGGTCTAGAGGACCAAGAGTGCAGTGGATGGACATATTATCAGATACAAATCTAGGCTTGTCGCCAAATCTTTCAATGGTTTCATGGTATTGACTATGATGAGACCTTCGCTCCAGTATCGAAGATGGATTCCATAAGATTGGCACTTGCCATTGCGACATCCAAGGGATGGGAAGTACATAAGATGGAAGTGAAGAATTCATTTCTTCATGGTGATCTCTCTGAGGAGATCTACATGGAGCATCCCTAGGGATTTATGCAGGAGTCATCTTTGGTCTATCGACTGAAGAAGTCACTTTATGGCCTCAAGCAGGCTCCGATGGCATGTAATGCCAAGATGGATTCCTACCTATTGTCATAGAACTTTGTATGTTGTAAATCAAACCCAGATGTATACATGCTCAGGAAAACTGATTCACTTCTACTTTTAGTTATGTATGTCGATGATTTGTTGATCACTGGGTGCTCAACTTCAGCGATTGTTGCAGTCAAGAGGATTCTACATGACAGGTTTTTGATGATGGACATGGGCCCACTACACTTCTTACTTGGACTTGATATCATTCAGAATGCATCAGGAATCAAACTATCTCAAGCCAAGTATGCACGAGATATCCTTGAGAGATTTCACATGACAGACTGCAAGTCTGCTGTGACTCCTTTCCTATCATGAGTCAAACTTGAGGATGGCAAGGAGACTCCACTGGTTGAAAACAAACTGTATAGACATCTAGTGGGGATCTTGTTGTATCTCACACACTCCAGACCAGACCTCTCATATGAAGTTGGCGCAGTTTCTAGGTTCATGCAAGAGTCGCATGAGCTACATTGGAAAGCTGTAAAGTGTATCCTTCGATACGTTTAGGGAACCTTCACCTTTTGGATTCATTATGCAATAGAATCTACATTAGATCTCATCAGGTGTACTGATTCTGACTAGGCTGGCGATAACACTGATCGCAAGTCCACATCTGGTTACTCACTCAGTCTTAGTTCTGGTCCTATCTATTGGTCGATCAAGAAGCAAGCTGCCATTTCTCTATATTTAGCCGAGGAAGAGTACAGAGGGGTAGTTAACATAACCATTTAGGCTATGTGGCTACAACATTTTCTCATTGAGTTGAGAATTTAATTTCATTGGCCGATTGTCATCTGGTGTGACAACCAGAGCACTCTGAAGTTCTCTAGAGATCCAGTTCAGAGGCAGCGGACGAAGCACATCGAGATCCACATGCACTACATTTGATACTTAGTAAACAAGGGGATCATCGAATTACAGTTTTTTCCTTTAGCAGAACAGATGACAGACATCTTCACCAAGACCTTCACTGATATTAAGTTCCATTCTCTGCGAAGTTGTCTTGGAGTGAAGGACACAGTTGCCTAGAAATTGTAGTTCTTCTTTTTACATACATTGTACCTTGAGGGGGGGGATTTTCCCATGAGGTTTTCCCTCTTTCCTCACTTTATTTCAGTGTATCTTTTGTATTTGGTTACCTAACATGGCCTCGTTGTCAGGACCCATTCTTTATTTTCACCATAGTGATGTTCAAGGGGGGTATTGGAGTTACTTCACACACACCTAGGATTTCTTTTTCCTAAGGTTTTTCCTTGTTTATTAGTCATAATTAGTCATTATCCAATATCCTATATTTTAGGGGAGAATATTCTGCCTGGAGAATATTCTCTTTCAGTTGACACTTCAGTTTGACCAGTTGAGTTGAGTTTAGATGGTGCATTGGTTTTATCACCATGCAACATTGGGATCATTACCATGATAATTTAACCTTGACTTGGGATTATCACCATACTGGTGCATTACCCTTGATTCCCTGAGTTAACTCCTCACTACTCTCTGTTCAGTCAGTTAACTGAAGACTAGCTGACTAGTTAACTCAACTAGGTGGTAGTTCACTCCCGTAACTTCCTGAGAGACTAGACTAGGTGGAAGTTCACTCCTGTAACTACTGGTGTGTTTCTAGATCACTCTAGACCACCATTATGGTGCATTGGTTCTCCTCCAGTGCGCACTCATTGAGTTATACAAAGTATATCATGTGTAAATTATTCATTATTCACAACGGTTAATGAGAATTCCTTCATTCTTTCTCTCCTTCTTCTTCTTTCTACAATTCTCTCTGCAAATGTGTATATTATTTTCTATGTAGATCTATTATGTGAAACTTCAACACATTTATAGCTCAAATCCAAATAATTTTGTTTCCTACTACACCAGGAAACCATGGAAGATCCCAAAGTGAAGCAACACCCAGAGGTGCTATTCCTATCCACTGCGGTCCCTACCCAATCAAAGTCAGTATATCCCTGCAATATCATTTCAATACTGTAAGTATATCTCATACCATGTCCAATTGTGCCTCGTGTGTATCTCAACACCTGCTTCACAACAATCCAGTGTGTTTGTCTTGGTTGATTGATAAATTGGCTAAGTTCATTCACTGCATAGAAAATATATGGTCTGGTGTTAATCAGATACATCAATTATCTAATCAGTTGTCTATACAGGTTCAGATCAGTCTTGTCGGAATCGAAAGAAGACCCAATCGGTTTCTTCATATTCTTCACCATTGGTGTAGCCATGGGCTTACAGTTCAACATCCCAAACTTCTTCAATATCTCAACTATGTACTTCCCCTGACTCGGGAATATCTCATCAGTTCTCTTCCACACCTCTAGTCCAAAGAAGTAGCGCATCATACCAAGGTTCTTCATCTCAAACTTAGAGGAAAATGCATACTTGCATTCAACATTAAGTCTCTCTATACCGGTGAGGAATAAATCATCAACGTAGAGGACCAAAATTAGGGACTCACCATTAATAGTCTTTTACTACGGGTTGGGATTAGTAACACTTTTTTTTAAGTCAAAACTCATCAGGTGTCCATCAATCCTCACATACCAAGCTCGAGGTTCCTTCTTCAGTCCATATAGGGCCTTCTTCAACCTACACACATGAGACTCCTTCTCATGTATCATGAAACCATTTGGATACTCGATGTATATTTCTTCCTCAATCTCTCCATTGAGAAAGGTTGTCTTCACATCCATGTGATGTAGTATCCAACCCATGGATGTTGCAAGGGAAATAATCATCTGAATAGAATTGTATCGAGTAATAGGAGAAAATGTCTCCTCATAATATATTCCCTCTACCTAAGAGAATCCTCTAGCAATAAATATCACTTTGTGTTTCTCAGTGTTCCCATCAACTGTGTGTTTGATATTATAGATCCACTTGGAAGTCACTACATACTTCCCCTCAGGTATCGAAACAATATCCCACACATCATTCTTCATGATGGACTGATATTCCTCTATCATGGTATCTCTCCATACTGGTTGACTAGATGCCTCCTCATAATAGGAAGGCTCATAATCAATGATGTGGCTCATAGTTGTGGAATAGCATGAATATCTCCAAGGTATCTTAATTCTCTCGTGGAAGGTACCACGAGGAGATGCATGTCCTTCAACCTCTTGAAAAGTCTGACGAGTCCATATAGGTCTCTTCCAATCTACTACAATATCTATGGGAAATTCAACTGAAGCTACAGGATCAACGAGATCAATTGGATCAATAGGCTCAATATTCTCCCTCTGAACTACTGGAGGGTGAGAGGGATAAGGCACCATATATTCCTATCTCTCACTATCAATCTCCATGTGAGATCCTCTAGATCTCCTAAACGCTACCTCTTCCTCAAAGGTAACATCTCTGTTCACCTTAATCTGTCTCTAACCATGGATGTAGATCATGTATGCCTTCGAAGACTTACTATACCCTACAAATGTACCCTTTATGCATGAGGGGTCTATCTTGGTCCTTTTCTCCTTGGGTACATGAATGTATATTGAACACCCAAATATCTTGAAGTGTCCAACCTTAGGCTTCACTCTAGTGAAGGCTTCCTCGAGAGTCATGTTCCTCAAAGTCTTATGAGGACTTCTGTTCTTGAACATACATTGCAGTCATGGATGCCTCTGCCCATAGAAACACAGGTAAATGTTGATCATGAATCATCGCCTTGACTACCTCAACAATAAAAAAATTCTTCCTCTCTGCAACCCCATTATGTTGAGGGTTGTAAGGAATGGTGTACTCCCTCTCGATACCTTCCTCAAACATCTCTATGACACATCGAGGTTCCCTCGTGTAACTAATGTCCCCCAAGACATATCGAGGTTTCCTTGTGAAACCAATGTGTTGGTTCCTTCATCTGACCATCTGAGGCATGTTAGGATGAAGTCCACATTCCCTCCTACTATTCCATAAAAGACCCTCTAGGGAGAATATCTCATGATTTTGCCTCAAACATCAACACAAAATCCTAGCACTCATGGGGCATTTTCAATTGAAGGTGCAATAATTGGTGTCCATCATATGAAGATATAGAATCAAAATAACCCCTACTCCTTTGAAGAAACCTGGCATGTCTGTAATCACAATCCAATTACCATCAAATTTTTGGGTGCCACTATGGTTCCTGCATAGATATTTCATCATTACAACATCATATCGACAACCACCATGTCATTGGTTTGGTTATGTCTACAATTTGTTATATCTTGTGGTTCTTGGAGGATGTTGTGACCTAAGAACAATAGCTACTAGTTATAGTTGTGATCCTTGTGTGTTTGTAAGCCTATGTGAAATAGGTCACTTTGTAAGATTTATGTCTGAATACATTTTGTATCTACACTACTTTCCTAGGAAAATGGTGAATAAAGAAGCAGACCATGTACTTCGACAAATGGAAGTAATATAGAATATATTTTTTTCCTATATAACTGGCAAATACAATGGCATACCATGTATTTCAACATATGGAAGCATGTCAATAGAATGGATAGCAATCTAGTAACTAAAAATACATCATCGATGGTTAGAAGCAATTGTATCTTCAATGGATGATGTGCAGATCAAATGAATGGGAGAGAAACAGAGTAGTATACGAGAGTTTAGAAGTGGATAGAGGCACTAATGAAGACCAAACCAGACAAATATCAAAGACTGGAAAATATTTTTTGTAAAATGTGTTTATTTGAATTCAGTATTGTTCTTAGTGATGTAAGAATTAAGGGAGGGTGTTAGAATTAATGCTTACTTTAGAGATTGGTTTGGATTTGTTAGATCTAGTTGGTTGTGGAAGATCTTCTCCAACTATTAGATCTTATTTATGTGTGTGTGGTTGAGAGATTCCCTCATGATTTTGTTATGTTGTTGAAGGAAAACTTCATGTATAAAAATATGCTTAATTGAATAATAAAATATAGAGACTTTTGTGTGTGAAATATAGTTTGCTAAGTACAATTTGCTTCAAAGAGGTCAAATCACTAGGTTGAGAGGCCAACAAGCCTCCAAATCCATTGATTTACCCTTAGAGGTTGAGTTGGATGAAATTTGACAAAAATAACCCAGGAAAAAAGACATAATCAATTATTTTGGCCAAAGAATGACCAAATTGCTATGTTCAAAGGCCAACAAGCCTTTTAACCCAATGATTTTCTTTCTAATGAAACATCATTGAGTTCAAAGGCTAGATGGCCTCTTAAAACCATCAATTTGCATCTTAGGGTTCAAACTTGTCGATGTAACTTTTCTTGGTTATTGGAATCTTTTTCCATGTATAATGATCAATTTAGATCCTATAAAGAAAGTAGGTAGCCTCCCTTTCCATTCTCTTTTCCATTTTCACTCCGAGATAGATTTATCTACAATGGTTTGCTCCTTATGATGTATTTTCTCTTTACTGTTTGCAAATACATGGCTATAAGGAGCTTCCCCAATTCACATACACCTCCAATATTCATTAAAGACCATTACACATTGATTCCAATACCCCTAGTGATGTGTTTTCACCCTAAAAACATGTTTCACTTCTCTACCATGTTTTTGGAATCCACGATGAATCCTTAATGCATTTTTGTACCAACAAACATGTGATCCATATTTATAATCACCCCCATGGAGCATTCTATCTCCCAAAACAAGGGCACAATGCCTATTGTTGTTCGATAGATACAAGATAACTTGCAAATCATTCTTCCTCCCTAACAACTAGTAAAACCCTCAAGGGATTCGATCTCAACTAGTAAATGATGTAAGAAATCTATCTATCTTAATCACATTTCTTTGTCAATATTTGTCTTGCTATGATTCTTCAAGCTTTGATTTTATGAGAAGATCCATGCCATTCTTTCATTTACAATGAAGTTAAAATTCCATTAGTCAATTTCTTATTCTATAAGTTTGATTGTCATAGGTGATATGTTGAAGTAGCCAAGTGTTTCTTTTTCATGCGTAGAAGATGGATTTTCGATGATTTTCAAGTTGAATTGGAGATGCTTTGCGAAATCAACAAACTCTTTATATCATGCATCTTGCCTTTGTTTTTGTCGGTAGCTATGATGATTCTCATGAATTCCCTATGAATATGCAGTGGGTTTACTTTCAAGTGATTTAACATAGGGTTTGAATTCCTAATTATTTCATTTGTTACCTTGCATAAGGAGGGAAAGTGAAAGCAAACTCTTTATATCATGCTTTGTGCCTTTGTTTTTGCTAGTGGATATGATGATTATCATGAATTCCCCTTGAATATACAATGAGCTTACTTTAAAGTGATTTAAAATCATTTAACATAGGGTTTGAATGACAAATGATTTCATGTGTTATGAGGGAAAGTCAAATGAAATTTAAATGGTTCATGTGTTACCTTGGGAAATGAAGTGAAAATTAAAATGGTCTTGTTACTTTATGAAGCACCAAAAACTTTTAGAAAAATTATTTTTGTGTGAAAACTCATTTAGTGATAATGTCAGCATCTTTTAGTTTACAATAAACTATTGTTAGTTATAATTTTACGTAGTCATCCCTAATTTTTCAGACAATTATCTTTTCCTAATGTTGCTCGTCTCTTTCATTATTATATATTGGGGCATCCTCTTGTAACAATAACAACATACCTATATAAAAATATATTATTTCAATTTTTTTTATTCCATTGAGTTTAGGCTCATTTACAATCTAGGTTAGACCCAAATTTCTACATAGTGCTTCCTACCCTACTTTCTTTTATGAGAGCATATTCAGCTCCATTTATTGTGCTTCCTATTTTTTGTTTTTGAGAACATGAGATCATCATTACCTAGGAATTTCACTTTGAGGAAGGCTCGTCCTTTGGTTTTACACCAACCCTCCTCAGTTTGGTTTGTGTCCCAATGACTCAATTCGTGACGTACCCTTCAGATCGATACCCATTTTCTTATCTATTTTTTTGGTACGTGGCCCTTGACGGAAAATAGTGGGTTTGTCTCAACCAAATGGAAAAACCACTAGCATGCCCCTCTTCTCTCAAATCGTGGCATTACATAAGCATAGGGTCGTGGCATCCATTCTCCTATCCATACAAATGTGGTGAACATACTTTCCAACTTAACAAGAACTCTACAGAGTTCTCTTTTTTGGGGGGTCACATTTTTAACCTCGTTTTTAAAAATGGTGCTACCAATAGCAACCCCCCTCCCATTTTAGGTGGTTTTTTTATATTTTAAATTTTTTGATCCATAATGTATCCACATTATTTATTTAAAAGCTTATTTTTTCATCTATTTTCAATTTATTTATTTTTGGTCAATGGTGTTTTTAATCATTTTTCCATTTTCTTTCAATCTTAAAAATGTTGTTTACCATTTACCTTTTTGAAATTAATATTTTTCATATAATTATGTCTCCTTAATTAATTTATGGGTCCATACTTTTAAAATATAGTTGAAAACATCATTTTTAACACATTGTTTACCTTTACAGAATACAAGTGTAGTTAAATAACACTATTTTTTATTATTTAGCGAAAAAACATAATTTATTATTTTTTTGTTTAATTAAAAACTAAGAAAAAGAAAAGAATTAAAATTAAAAAAAAAAAATGAAAGCAAATTTAGGAGATATCATTCAACTTTGGACCATCTTGTTACCTTTAGTATCATTGCAAAGGAGTTCTGCAATACTAAAACAAATTTTTTTATTGTTTTGTTGACCTTAGAAAAGATTTTGACATGGTTCCTAGGAAAAACCTTTGGAATAGGTTGGAAGAGATAAAAGTGCTTCTCAAGTTGAGGGCTACCACAATAAGGATGTATGAGAATATTATTGCCAATTTTAAAAACACTGAGGGCTGGCCAAAAGAGATTAACTGCAATATTGGAGTCAAACAAGGTTGTCCCTTGTCCCCTACCTTTTTTGGCATATACATTGACAAGTTAGAAGAATGCTTGGAAAAAGTGGGTTGTGTCAGCCCTACTCTCACTGGTATAGTCATCAATATTCTTCTTTATGTCAATGATATTGTTCTTATGTCAAGGAGTTCCCGTGATCTTGAAAACCAACTAAGAATCCTCAAGGATTTTTTTCTCCAATATGGGTATGACTGTTAATACTAATAAGACTAAGGTCATGATTATTAAATTCAATAAGATCATTTATGATACCTTCGTATATGAAAACAACAACTTGGAGGAAGTGACTTCATACAAATATCTTGGAATTGATATTCACCACAAGCTCAACTGGAATTATAGCATTGAGAAAATGATTATTGGGGAATGGAAAGCTTATTATGGACTTGAAAACAATTTTAAATCAACTGATCTTTGGAGTTGTGATAAGAAGAAACTCCTCTTTGAGACTCTTTTAAAACCTATTATTCTTTATGGATGTGAAGTCTAGGGATGTATTATCTCCTGTGAATCCTGGAGAAAGATAGAGAAAATACAAAACAATTTTATAACCTATAATATCAATATTAAAGGAAATATTCCCTATCCCATCCTCCTCTTAGAAGAAAGCATCTCCCCCATTGAGAGTACAACTGTGAATAGATACCTAATGTATAAGAACAAGTAAAAAAACATGGAATACAAGAGGCGTCCTAAAATTGCTTCAAAATCTAGTTGTAAACACCATCGACTCAAGCGAGGATGGCATAAAGATGCCCGGTCTTATCTAAACTATTGGGGAATCATGGAAGACATCATTTTGCAGAATAAAGATACTATTAAAAAAATTGTCAAATCAAAAGTTAAGGAGAAAATGTGGTGTGATAAAGAGTTAGAGGAAAAAAGAAAATTAAGGTATTATAAGGATGTAATCAACCCTAAATCTAAAAAATCAAATTATCTATCTGTTTTTCGAAGCGTAAAGAAAAAACTAAGCATTGCTAAGATAAGATAAGAGCAAATTCTCATGAGCTCCATTGTGAAACTGGGCGTTGGTCAATTCCTAAAACTCCATGGGATGAAAGAGTGTGTCACATTTGTGACACTAAGAAGGCTGAAGATGAAAAACACTTTCTCTTAGATTGTCCAACCTATACCCAGATTAGATCTCATTTTCAAAATATTTGTCACACTACCAACCTTCCTAACCTCTTAACTGAACAAAACTATGGTGATCTTGGAAAGCTTCACTTAATGTTTTTCAAGCACAGAAACAAGATTCTAAAGAATCGCAAGTAATCTCTTACCCTATTAAGTTCTGATAGACCAATTCTGTCTGAGTGAACATTAATCAACATCATCATCATCATCATATTAAAAAAATATTGAATAAAAACTTAAAATACTAAAGTGGAAAAAAAAACAAAAAATTAAATATATATATATACAAACTAAGAGAATATGAGAAACAAATATTAAAAAAGGTTTAAAAACAAATGTATTTATGAAAAAAAAAAGTTTAAAAAACACAAACAAAACAATATATATATATAACCAAATTAAAAAACCTAAAATCAATAATTTAATACAAAATTTAAAAATAAAATTAAAAAAACTTAAAATTACAATAAAAAAAATTAAAATTTGTATTAAAAACTTAACAAAATAAAACTAAACTATAAAATACTTCTATGCGGTTTTGAACTGGAATAATATTTCTCTGCAGTTTTGAAATTATATCTCTACGGTTTTGAACGAGAATAATACTTCTCTGCTGCTTTGAAGGAGATATTTTATTTCTTGTTGATATTGAGAGGGGGGTGAATCAGTATCAAGTACAATTTAAAAATGTTTTCCAACTTATACTTAAACCATTCAATTATATCCAATGAGCAATGAACAATAGTATAAGAGTTACACCAATACACCACAATACACCATGCACAATATATATGAGAAATAATCAATA
>SNQJ01S0287632.1:0-10183 GCA_010110895.2 Picea sitchensis | reverse complement strand
TCCAACAATTGGTATGAGAGAGGGTTCCTTCAAGGAAACAATTTAACCACTGGAAGGTATATCATGGAGTGAACTGAGAATGGAGTACCAGTTTTCAATGGTAAAAATGGTATGAAGTATGAGTTATGGAGCTCAAGGATGAAAGTTTTTTGAAGGGATGAAGGATATGACATTTGGAAATCACTAGTGACAGGGTACAGTGCTACAAAGAAACAAAAAATTGCTTCGAAGAAGGAATTGAAATGAAACAAAATATTTTTAATGGATTTCATCTTGGAAGGACTATGCGATTAAGAAAAGGACAAGGTGGGAAAATTTTCATCAGCTAAAGAAATCTTGGATAAGCTACATAATATCTATTTTTCTCCCATCATAGATTCAATGAATGTTGAAGAAGATGCAGGTACAAAACATGAAGAAAAATACTCACCTAGTGAGACAGATTCAAAAAACGAAGAGTGTGAAGAAGGAATAGTATATCTTGAAGCAGACTTAATCAATTCTCTATATGAACTAATGAAAGAAAGGAAGAAAAACCAGTTCCTTAAAGAACAGTTAGTCGAGAAAAATTCTCAAGAAAGTTCTGAAGAAGCCCAGTAAGTCATCAAAAATTTAAGAGCTCAGTTGGAAGAATACAAAAGGATTTAGGAAACATACAAAATTCAGATGGAATAGAAGCAATGTTTGGAGGCCAAAATAGTAGCAAAAAGAGAGGAAGCATAGAAGAGAGAATATATTTTGATAGATCATCTTAAGGAAAGAACTGACGATTTAAACCATCTTGAAGAATAATTCAATCAACAAGAAAGAATACTTGAATAAGAGATAATCACCTTGAATATACAACTAGAAGAATCCAAGAGAACATAAGAATTCATGAAGATACAGATGATGAAGAAAGAAGAAGAGGTTGAAAAGATTGAAGAATAAGTGGTCATGTTAAGAGTTAAAGTTGTCAAGCTCAACAAGAATGATGAAGAGAGAGAAACATCCACAACATCAGAAAGGAAAGTTCAACATGAGCACCCTAGTTTTCCAAAAAGGAAGAATGAAGAAAAACCTAAGAGATATGCATAAGTCATCAAAGGTTCTATGAAGAAGGAAGAATGAAATCCCCTAAAGGAGAACATTCCAAATATGAAGAAGAGTCAAGAAGAATATTACAGAAGAGCTAGATATCAAAGAAGACCCTTTGCAGTCAAGCATCAAAGAAGCTTCAATCATGATGAAAGAATCAACAGAAGAGAAGATCGTGGTCAACCAAGGCATGAATTCATAAAGACTACACTGTAAAGAATAGCATACACTCCTAGGTATGAAATTATGTTTTATGGTCATTGTTTTAATTGTGCTAACTTTGGACATAAGGTTGTATATTGTAGAGCATATGGGAGAAGTGTTCAAGAAAGAGATTCTTTTGTGGCCCCAAATAAAATTGAATTTTACAAATTCCACAGCTATGGACACATATTTCGTGATTGTAGAAGCATGATAAAACCCTCCATGAAGAAAAACATCGATATCAGATACAAGAAGGATTGGAGAAGAAAAGAAAGGAAAGAATATCATATGGATGAAGAAAAGGTCCCAGAGATCACAATATTTGTAGTAGTATGAGAAAGAAAAGAAGAGCATGTGATTAAGGAACATTCGCAAGAGATTGTACTCTCAGGAATTGTAGTGCAAGATCATAATGAAACTATAGTTAGAAAGGAAGATGTCAGAATCTAGGAAGAAGATGAAAAGGAGGAAGTAAGAGTTTAGAAAGGTGACAAATCTATGGATGAAGATGAAGACTAATCTGCATCAGAGTGAGTATTTTTTTGAGCCATACGGCTTGGAGATTCCCAATAATAAGAATATTGAAGAGGGAGAGTCCATGTAGTAGTTTCTATAGATCATAGAACTATCCTTTGATTAGTTTGAAGTATTTGTAGATCCGGATCAGTTAGATAAAAGAAGTATAGAATGACATATTAATTGGTTGAGAAGTAGTGTTCCCACGTAGGAATTGTTATCCCCTACACTAGGGATAACCAAGGAGATCATGCATTGAGGTCCACAGGTCCTAGACATGGAGTGTCGAGAGTTGTATGACCTGAGAATCACCCTGGAGGGCCCCTCTTTTCTTTAGTGCAGCCCATTTATCAACAACGACAATATCCATCCCACCAGCCTGGTCCTGAAGTAGCAGTAAATATTTCTCCATGAGGTAATGGGTATAGGTATCATGGTATGTGTCACTCTGATTATTGAAGCACTTGAATATGTTGCATTGAATTCTCCTTCATTTCATAATGTTTGATTGGAAATTATTCTCTTTAACTTGTTCATACCTAGATGGGTGACATGATGCCCTAGTAAGTTGATCTCCCTTTAGGATGGGTTTCCACTGGGTGAGTCTATGAAAGTTCATCATCCATTCCCTCCATACTTACCACTTTCCATCTTTATTCCTCTCATTTCCCCCCTACCTTTGTTTGGGCATTGGGATTTTCCACACTAGGAAGGGTTTCACCTTGCCTTGTGGGAAGAAGGGGATAAAGGCCCAGAGGGTAAAAGTAGTTGGGAAGAGTTAAAAGCCAAAATTGAAAACTTTGAGATGATTCACCTGGTGATTCCCAAGAAAACAGTAAAACGATTCCCAGTAACAAAAGGGAACCCATTGTTAGAGAAAGATTTTCCTCACCCCATGCAATATTGCACAAAAGGCCTTTTTCCATTTCCTTATGTAGACTTAAAATCCCTTTTTGCAAATCCCAGAGATAAAAATACAATTTTTCCACATATACGCACTTTGCCTACTATACAACATGCATATATGCAAGTTGCACCACTACAACCTGTGTACATCGGGAAATGTGCCCAAAATTGAAAAATGGTGTCGAGTTTCCATGTCACGTCACAAGATCAATAATCCTTGGCCTTCCATATACTAGAAACATTCCAAATCGGCCCTTCAGTTCCCCTTGAAGGGTATAAATGGGCCAATTCCGAGCTATGGAAAAGAGGAGAAATAATTCAACATTGAGAGAAAAGTTACTCTCGAGGAATTATTCACTTCACATTGAGTATGCATCCATTTGTCCTGTAATTCTAAACACATTGTTCATCCCCCAAGCTCTTCCCTTATTGATTGAGAACTTAATTGTCTCTCTTATATGAGCTTGAATTTGGTGGAGGCCCAACTAGAAGGAAATTAGTTTCTCGGTTCCAAACCATGTTGACACGGAAGTCTGTAACTTATTCACTTCTGTTGATTATATCTTAATAGAAATACTCTTTTCTCGTCCAATTAATATCTTGAAAGTACTTTTGATAGCTTGTCGATGTTTTGGATCCACAGCAAGATCCATCTTCAGGACAAAAAAGCCTGAGGAAAAATAAGAGAGGAACCCTTAATAAATAATGATGAGGAGGGTGGAAACCTAAGGTCGGCTAAGTGAAACCCTAGGTTTGAGGAGAATTTTTCAAAAAATTTTAGGTATTTGACCATATGGTGTTTAATATTATTAATATTAATTATATGTTAATTTAGGGTTAATTTAATGAGGTAGCATTAATATTATTATTTTTATATTAGTGGTCGGCTAAGTGAAACCCTAGGTTTGAGGAGAATTTTCCAAAGTAGGTACTTAATAGTGATTTAAATATAGGTTAAATTTAGGGTTGACCATAAGGTGTTAATATTATTAATATTAATTATAGGTTAATTATAGGTTAAATTTAGGGTTAAAAGAGGTAGCAATAATATTATTATTGTTATATTATTGGTCGRCTAAGTGAAACCCTAGGTTTGAGGGGTTTTTTTACARAAAGGTATTTAATGAATTAAGTGGTTAATGGTGTTAATATTATTAATATTAAATTTTYATGTTAATTATAGGTTAAATTTAGGGTTAATRTAATGAGGTAGTATTAATATTWTTATAGTKATATTASYGGTTTAWKKTGWTAACCATATGGTATTAATATTAATTTTATGTTAATTRTAGGTTAGTTTAATGAGGTAGCATTAAATTTGTTAWATTAGTGGTAGAAGATTATCARTTGGGAACGATTAGGTTGGTCCTGAAATGGTTTAATTTTAATTAACCAGTAGATGTTAGTAATTAGTATTATGTTGGTTAAGGTTAAGTTAGGTTTAATATGTAAAAAGGTAATAATAATATTGTTATTAATGTATGTCAAAGGGATTTTTATAGGTATGTTGGTATAAATTGGTTTTTAATAAGGTTAAGTTAAGGTTCGGGAGAGGTGAGGGTGTAAGTACTAAGGGTAAGGTTAATAATGTTTTCTTTCCTGAATGAGCGCGATCCAACTTTCACTAATCTCTAGGCCATTGTCCCTATTTAGGTTATCGGGATTTTTAATGATTTCGATTGCTTCTCTAATTCGTCTTTTCAGGAGATTTTGGTGTCCTCTAGGCGTATGTGATTCTTAGTTGTGAGAGAGTGTTCGGCTAGTGCTGAGGTGCGAGTTCGTTCATTCTTGATGTCAGCACTATGCTCTTTAATCCTGGTGTTGAAAGAGCGACCCGTTTCTCCAATGTAGCATTTTCCACAAGAACAATCTATTCTGTAAACTCCTTTGAAGTTATGTTGGTCAAGCTTGTCCTTAACAGATCTCATTTTCTGTTTGATGGTATTAAGTGGTCTGAATGAGGTCTTAATCTCCTTCTTGTTCAGGATTTTTGTGATTTTATCAGTGACTCCTTGGATGTAAGGGAGGTAGGTGGTGAGGCTCGGGGTTTGGTTGTTTCTCTGTTGAGGTTTGTTATTTTCTTTTTCTTTTTCTAGGGCTTTCCTTATTGCATTCTCAATCTCTTTTTCTTTGTAACCTATGTTTTTGAAGGCTTTGTGAAGGTGATTTTTCTCTTGTTCTAGGTGTTCTTTATCTGAAATCCTTATGGCTCTAGTGGATAAGGTGTTAAGAATTCCTAATTTTTGGTTGGGGTGATGATGGGAACTGGCGTGAAGGTAGTTTTCGGTGTGGGTCTTTTTTCTGTAAACTGAATGTCCTAATTTACCATCTTCTTTTCTCCTTAAAAGACTAATTAGAGAAGCAATCGAAATCATTAAAAATCCTGATAACCTAAATAGGGACAATGGCCTAGAGATTAGTGAAAGTTGGATACCGCTCATTCGGGAAAGAAAAAATTATTAACCTTACCCTCAATAATTACACCCTCACATCTCCCGAACCTTAACTTAACCTTATTAAAAACCAATCTATACCAACATACCTATAAAAATCCCTTTGACATACATTAATAACAATATTATTATAACCTTTTTACATATTAAACCTAACTTAACCTTAACCAACATAATAGTAATTACTAACGTCTACTGGTTAATTAAAATTAAATCATTTCAGGACCAACCTAATCGTTCCCAACTGATAATCGTCTACCACTAATTTAAAAAATTTAATGCTACCTCATCAAACTAACCTACAATTAACATAAAGTTAATATTAATACCATATGGTTATCAAATTAAACCACTAATATAACTATAATAATATTAATACTACCTCATTATATTAACCCTAAATTTAACCTATAATTAACATGAAAATTTAATATTAATAATATTAACACCATTAACCACTTAATTCATTAAATACCTTTTTGTAAAAAAAAACCTCAAACCTAGGGTTTCACTTAGCCGACCAATAATATAACAATAATAATATTATTGCTACCTCTTTTAACCCTAAATTTAACCTATAATTAACATGTAATTAATATTAATAATATTAACACCTTATGGTCAACCCTAAATTTAACCTATATTTAAATCACTATTAAGTACCTACTTTGGGAAATTCTCCTCAAACCTAGGGTTTCACTTAGCCGACCACTAATATAACAATAATAATATTAAAGCTACCTCATTAAATTAACCCTAAATTAACATATAATTAATATTAATAATATTAAACACCATATGGTCAAATACCTAAAAATGTTTGAAAAAATCTCCTCAAACCTAGGGTTTCACTTAGCCGACCTTAGGTTTCCACCCTCCTCATCATTATTTATTAAGGGTTCCTCTCTTATTTTTCCTCAGGCTTTTTTGTCCTGAAGATGGATCCTGTTGTGGATCCGAAAAGTCGACAAGCTATCAAAAGCATTGTGGTTCTTCCGACAATTTCTGAACAAATCTCTCACCACGGAAACCTAAATGATTAGATCTTGAAAGTATTTGAATTATTATTCCATGGCCATATTTGTTATGAATGTTGATGGATTATGATATTGAATGTGCTAACATTATATATTATCACCATATGCTTGCGTTGCTTGGTTGTTGAGGACTAGTTGTAGGTGTATTGCTTTGGGTCAAGTTCTCAACGATGGACTTCATCGACTGTCCAGAAGAGGTAGGCCTTTTATCTTTTCTTGCTAGCATATTTTTCTATATAGCATAGTTGAGAATAGAGTCGATTTCTGCAGTCATTTCCGTCTATTGTGGTTTACCGCTATCCATAGAGATATTTTCCTCGTAACATAATTAACGACCATACTAGGGAGTTGAATATTCTTTTTGGGGTTTGGAGTGTTTTTCTCCTTAGATTTCTCTTGTTCACATTTATTTTCTTTTTGTATGATTTCTTGATGGCCTATGTTCGCTCTGGGTCTGAGTCTTTCCTTCTCCTTAGCCTAGTTGTGTTTTGACACATATACGCGGGTTTTTTCTTGACAGTCATGTACATACGCCTGATGTCCTCCTGCAAGCTACATACATACACGCTTTTCCCTTGAACAGTCACGTACATCAACCTTTGTTGCTTGTTTGTTGGGTTTGGTGGTTGTTGGGTAGGTTTTGATTATTGATGAGTCTTCTTGGCTCCCTGTAGTGACTGTTAAGTGTCTGTGGAATGACAAGAAACCTATCTTTGGTTGAATTTTTTGGCGGTTCCTTTCTCATCATCTTTTCATTTTGATTGTCCTTGCACCTTGGGCTGGGTGTTTTTGCTTCTTGATATGCTACTTGGGTTGTCTATGTCTATACACAGTATAGTTTTTATATATCAATATGTTGTTCATTCCTTGCATTTTCATTTTTCTTATATTGAAAATATAAAAATATTAGACATTTTACATTGATTGGCATTTTGATCTTTTGAGTCTTTGTCATCTATATTAGTGCATGTAAAGAAAGATTGCATTTTTATTTACAATTGGAGAATTGAATTGAAAATTGCATGTTTAGGAAGCATATCATTTATTGGAAATTGAAGTTAGGACTTTGCATTGTTTTTATATTCATTTACTTTACCTACAGAGTCATAACATCACTAGTTTCACGAGCGCACCTTTTGAGTAAGAAAGGCCATTAAAATTAACGCTATAATTTAAAATCAATTAGTAATGATTTTATTTTCTAGGGTGCACAAACTAGTTTAGGATTTAGTGCCTTGGAATAGGATTTTGTGAGTAAACTTATCCAGGGCTATTAAATCAACATATGTGTCTAACTAAGGGAGTGGAGAAATCCATTGTATAATCGGTAATATCAGGAGGCTCTGCTTACACCGGATTTAAGCATGAGGTCACGTGAGGTCGGATGAAGGAATATCCCCCTGATACCTTCTTAGCATCAGATATGTTTATGGGGATCTATTCATATATGAGGATCTTTCTAGTGCCCTTAACTCAGTGAGAGGCGGTGCTTTCAAGGTTTCAGGATTTTCTACCCTGCCCATATAGTGGACCTGAATTACAACTATTCACCCATGCATCAGTTATACCGTGGTTCCTTATTTTCTTGACTTGGGTGCCACATAGGTTACTTGCATGGGTTATTATGTAAGTACCCTGGGTCAGATAAGGGTTGGACAACACACAAACTTTATGGAGGATTACCTCTCTGGGGGGAGCTAACCGACTGGTTGTTAAGCCCATGAGGGCTCTTATAACTGATTATGCTACCTCTGATATTTAGCAGGGAGTCTCAGGCCCCTCTTGGGTGAGGCATACCTAATTTAGGGAGGGAGGCCCCTTTTAGCCACTTTATCTTGTTTGTGTGCATATTGGTCATTTGATTATTTTTGGTGTGCTCTTTGATTACTAGTAGTCCTTAGTATTTGTTTTTATATATTGAGTCTTAAGTCATCATGGAGTTGGACCATCTTCCCCGCCGGTCTCACCGCTTGTTATAGTTACCACCGCATTTTGAGTCTTTTCCTTCTAAAAGGCGTAGAGTTATTAAATGTGGTACACACACTTCCAATTATTAGACTTGTGATTCTACAAGGATGAGTATTGAAATGAGTCATCAAAATACTGGGAGTCCCTTGACTCCCACACCTAATATAGTTAATGGCATCCCTTCGTCTCCTACAACCACAATGGTTGTAGTGCCAGAGGAACCTATCATCACTGCTACCTGTCCTATAGTGAATACTCAACCTATTGCCATGAACCCGTTTCGGTCTCTTGGTCACTCACCAGGCTATAATGTTCAGGCCATCCCGATGGACTCTAGTCCTTTTTCCTATGGTATGCCGATTTTACTTCATAATTTTCAAACTCCATCCTAGTTGTTGGCCCTAATGATAGCATTGGACTTGGGGGGAAAACTCCTCCTTATACTCCATTCTCATTTGGTGGCTCTCATATCCCTCAAAAAACTCCTACAGTGGGAGGAATTCCTTCTTTTAACTATAGGTCTAACCCTGTTGCTTCTAGGTGGAGTAACCAACCTGGTGGACAAGCTTCTACTCAAGTTCCTTCCTTTACCCTCACCTCCTCAATGTCAATTTCGACCAACATGTTTGGCATGACGAATCCACCTTTACCCTCTGAATTAATGCCTATAGGAGGTCAGTTTCACACCTTGGGAAACCCCCAACCCAGAGCCACTCCGACTAGGGGCAGTTTTTATAACCCCCATCAAAACATTCCTACTAGAATGATTCCCAACCAAATTCTTATGAATCATCCTGGAGGAGGGTCTTACAATCTCAGACAGAGCCATGGTGCTTACCAGAACCCTAGATGGGTTGTGATTCCCCAAACACAATATTTCCAGGGAGCTTGGGTCTATATGTCACAATTTTGTCTCCCTTTTCTGGTCATTCTCAACCTGCCAGACTTGTCTAATTTGATGAACGACCCTATGTTTCATGATCCTACCCCCCGTTCCCACCAATATTCCTTCGGATATTCTGAAATTTGAAGGAAAGAATGGCGAAGACCCTCGTGATCATGTCACCACATTTCACTTATGGTTCTCCTCGAATTCCCTTAATGATGATTCCATTTAGTTAATATTATTTCAACGCACTCTCATAGGGGTTGTCACAAAATGGTATATCAAGCTACCTACGGGGGCATACGAGACCTTTAGTCAGATGGTGCTAGTCTTCTTTAACCACTTCCAATTGTTAGTTCGTTACGATGTTGGCATAGAACTTATGTCAACCTTACGCCAGGACAAAGCCACTCATATCTCGGATCACATCCAAGAGTGGCGTAGATAGAAGAGGTTGATCAAGACCTACATACCCTCGGATTTCCTATTATAATGATTCCTTAAATCCTTATAGCATCCTATTTTGAAGGATGTTGCTACATCTAGGATTACATCTGAGGAAGAAGAAATCTTCAAAGACCAGCAATTATATCTTATATATGCTCAGTATGGGATGTTATACGAGATTCTTCCGGATGCACTGAGGTCAAACTATGACCCTAGAGAAAATCCTAGACCTCATGCCGATGGCATTGCAGGACTTGCCAATGTGAAATCCCCAGACTCGGTGACAAGCCATTTGAAAGAGTTCTCTCTAAACTAGTCTACAGGAGGGCCAGCTTCGTCTGTGTCTTCCAATCCCACTCAGTCGACGGATGTACATTCGGTGCAATCATCAACCGACCCAAATGGTAACCAACAAACAGGCATGAATAAGAAGAAAGGACGTAATAATAATCATAAGGGTGGGAAGAATAATAATAAACCCAAGGAAAAGGAAAATGGAAATAATGAGAGGA
This sequence comes from Picea sitchensis, assembly GCA_010110895.2. Taxonomy (NCBI): domain Eukaryota; kingdom Viridiplantae; phylum Streptophyta; class Pinopsida; order Pinales; family Pinaceae; genus Picea; species Picea sitchensis. The sequence continues at coordinate 177 of SNQJ01S0287632.1, read as the reverse complement.
TGAATAATAATGTTGGTGAGGGTAAGAAGGAAAGGCATTGTTGGGACCACATATTGTACCTTTTTGCTCATACTTTTTGCCATTATTATACCCTTCATCACCTGTATTTAGACTCATATTATCACTTCATCTGATCACTCCAAGGTATACAACGTCCTTTCTCATCACTATATGTTT